>BJCN01340373.1:0-23948 GCA_018326445.1 Flaveria brownii
GGAAGAAGTAGTCTTCCGAAGTATAAGTGGCTTCGGAAGAAGTTATTCTTCCGAAGTATTTTATCCTTCGAAAGACATTGCTATGTCCAGTAGATATAAGTATGGTCTCTGACAGTCCGCTGCAGACCTCTGATACAGCATGACATCTTCCTAAAGAGCCATGTTGTTGACCATACTTTATTCTACTGTTCACCTTTTTATGATAGTACATGTTACCAACTTTAGTTGGTGACAAAAGGTAAGTCAGGGACATGTCTTGACTATCAACTCTCAGGCAAAATGTCTGAAAGACTTCACCTAGAATCTTGTAGTATAGATGTTAGGTTAGAGGTGTTCAACTGGTATCAAAGTATATCTGGCTGTATGTAGTATTATATATATCTTCTCCATGTAACTCATTAGATAAGCGATTTGAGTCAAAGAGTTTTGTAATCCTTTGAGTTGAGAAGCAATATATAAAAGTACCTTGAAAATTTACTTCCTGTGTTAATTTTCTTACTGCTTCTTACTTGTTATATTATGATCAACTCTTCATAGACTACTTGCTGAGTGTTGTTCACAGTGAGTTGAGAGAAAAACCACCCATAATCGATCCTGCAGGATTGTTGAACAATTTATATGTAATTGAAAGAAATATGAATTTTAATGAATATGAGAAATTTTTTTAGTTTTAGTTTCATTCGTCAACCAATATTTTGGATGAAAAATCACCAATCCTAATTCCTAAAAATTTAATGAACCAAACATAGTATTAGAGTTAAGTTTCACTCTGAACGAATATGCTCAGGATTAAAGCAAATGATTTTCTTAATTGTGGATGAGAAGGTTGTGGGTGTGGGTGTTGTTGGAAAACAAATATATCGACCCTATTAAATTAACATTTATTATTCGAAGCAGGTAATACATTTGTTTTTTTAAGTTAAATGCGTTTACATACCTGGGGTTTCATATATATGCCATTTGAATCCAAAAATTTAAATTTTATCATTTGCATTCAAAAGTTTCACAAAAATTGCTATTTTAATCCACTTAACTATTCATCATTAATGCCGTTAATTTTTTTCGTTAAGTTTTCTACATCAGATGTATGTTAGTCAAAATAATTACAAAATAAAAAAGTAACCCTATGTTAGAAGTTTTAGACGTTCAGTCTCTTTTAGTAATCAACATTGTAATTTTAATTTACCAGAAATGATTAATCAACGTTTCTTTCATTTTATCAAAAAAGACACCTTTGGACGTCCTATAAATGAAATAAAATTTAAGGATAACTAACTAAAAATTCTTTATTTTTAACTTTATAAAACATATAAAAAATATATAAATAAATAAACAAGTCATATAACACAAATTATTTGAATCATAACCATAAATGACAAATTATCATAAAAGTATAAGAACAATTAATAATCGTAACCATAATAATCATAAATCCTCAATCATCGTAATCATAATTAAACTTTAAACCAAAGAAATCTGTGTTTAATAAAACGGGCAAAAGTAACACGATTACTAAACCAAAATACATTAACAATACAAAAACAACAAAAGACTATCATAGAGTCAAATCATAACTGTAATTATCAAAAGAGGCTGAATACATAGAAACCTTCACGTGAATTAGTTCTTTATTTTGTAATTGTTTTGACTAAAATAATTCTGATGTTGGAAAGTTAACAGAAAAAGTTAACTGTGTTAGTTAGGTGTAGTCAGTTGGATTAAATGACAATTTTAGTGAAACCTTTGAATGCAAATTACCACATTTTAAACTTTTGGATTCAAATAATAATTTCTATGATAACCTCATGTACCTAAAACGAACTCTAAAAAAAGACTAAACTAAAATATAAAAAAATCCTTATTATAATAATGGGTTATTGGAATTTAATAATCCCAAGTTGTATTTATTGGTCGGAATTAATTCCAACTTAGTAAATATTTACAGATACTCTCAACTTTGAGTTTATTTTCCTCCAACGATCTCTTACTAAATGAGAGTTAGCCCTGTTAGTTTCTTGACGACGTGGACTGTTTTTGTGGCCAGAACACTAAACAGAAAGTTAAAATCTATCATGAGGTCCGTCAATTTGAAACTTTCACACTCTAAAACCCGTCAATATCCACCTCCTGATTTGAACCACCGAACTCGTTGGAGGTAGATTTCAGGTGATAATGAAGGTTAGAAATAGAAAACGAATCTAATTGAGACTAGACGATGATAAAGTTAAAAAGTGACTCAAAGTTGGTCTTATTTTATAAAAAAACCTAACGAATGTTAACTTTTAATTAGTAAGAGATCATTAACGAAAAATAAGTTTAAAATTAAAAGTAAGAGTAAAGAGTTTGAATTAATCATGTCTAATAAATAAAATTTGAGAATGTTCCCCGTTTGAATTAGAAGAGACTTCGCCAATCGCCTCTCTGTAACCCTAATTTTTTGGTCTTCACCTACACACCACCACCGATATTGCAGGTAAACAATCTTCAAAACTCATTTTTTTCATTCAAATCCACCCCTTAAAACCCTAATTTCACAAAATCATCGTCAATCTCATACACTCTCATCAACAACAATGGCCGATTCTTATGATTGCCGGAACATTCGAAACATATGCATTCTTGCTCACGTTGATCACGGCAAGACTACCCTTGCCGATCACCTCATTGCGTCTTCTGGGGGTGGCGTTCTTCACCCCAAACAAGCAGGTAGACTTCGGTTTATGGACTATTTGGATGAAGAACAAAGGCGTGCGATAACCATGAAGAGTTCTTCAATCGCTCTGCAGTATAAAGGTCATTCGATAAACCTAATTGATTCACCGGGTCATATGGACTTCTGTAGTGAAGTTTCGACTGCTTCACGTTTGAGTGATGGGGGTTTGGTGTTGGTGGATGCTGTTGAGGGGGTTCATATTCAAACACATGCTGTTTTGCGTCAAGCATGGATTGAAAAGCTTACACCTTGTTTGGTTTTGAATAAGATTGATAGGTTGATTGTTGAACTGAAGTTGAGTCCCATGGAGGCTTATAATCGTCTCCAGCGAATCGTTCATGAGGTTAACGGGATCGTTAGCGCGTATAAGTCTGAGAAGTATTTGTCAGATGTTGATTCGATTCTTGCTGGGCCTGCTGGTGAAGCTGGAGATGAGAATCAGGAGTTTGTAGATGATGATGAGGAAGATACTTTTCAACCACAAAAGGGGAATGTTGTGTTTGTTTGTGCTTTAGATGGTTGGGGATTTGGTATTTGTGAGTTTGCTGAGTTTTATGCTTCTAAACTCGGGGCTAGTTCTGCGAGTTTGCAGAAGGCGTTGTGGGGTCCTCGATATTTTATTCCTAAGACGAAAATGATTGTGGGTAAGAAAGGATTAGCTGCTGGAAGTAAGGCTCGACCCATGTTTGTGCAGTTCGTGCTTGAGCCATTATGGCAAGTATATGAGGCTGCATTGGATACAAATGGGGATAAAACGATTCTTGAGAAGTTGATCAAGTCGTTTAATTTGACTGTACCTCCTCGCGAGCTTCAGAATAAAGATCCAAAAGCTGTTCTTCAATCTGTTATGAGCAGGTGGCTTCCTTTGTCAGATGCCATTTTGTCTATGGTGATTAAACATATGCCAGACCCTGCCTCTGCACAATCGTTTCGTTTGTCACGTTTGCTCCCTAAAAGGGAAATTCTAGATGAAGATGTTGGTAATTCTGACGTGCTTGCAGAGGCTGAACTTGTGAGAAAATCAGTTGAGGCGTGTGATTCACAACCTGAATCTCCGTGTGTTGCTTTTGTATCTAAAATGTTTGCGGTTCCTATGAAAATGCTGCCTCAAAGAGATGTAAATGGTGAAATTTTGAATAATTATAGTGAAGGTGGAGATTCTGATGAGTGTTTTCTTGCTTTTGCTAGGATCTTTAGTGGCGTTCTTCATTCGGGTCAGAAGGTTTTTGTGTTATCAGCATTGTATGATCCATTAAAAACTGGTGATTCGGTACAGAAGCATATTCAAGAAGCTGAATTGCATTCTTTGTATTTGATGATGGGTCAAGGGCTAACACCTGTGGCTTCCGCCCGGGCTGGAAATGTTGTTGCTATTAGAGGGTTAGGTCAACATATTTTGAAAAGTGCTACTCTTTCATCAACTAAAAACTGTTGGCCATTTTCTAGTATGACATTTCAAGTTTCACCAACCCTGAAAGTGGCTATTGAACCATCTGACCCAGTTGACATGGGTGCTCTTATGAAAGGGCTCCGGCTTCTTAATCGGGCTGACCCATTTGTAGAGGTCAGTGTGTCTGCTAGAGGTGAACACGTGCTTGCTGCTGCAGGTGAAGTTCATCTGGAAAGATGTATCAAAGATTTAAAAGAGAGGTTTGCAAAGGTAAACCTAGAAATCTCACCACCTCTTGTGTCATTTAGAGAAACAATCGAAGGAGAATCTTTAAACCTGATTGATAAATTGAAATCTTTGAGTGGGAATTCTAACGTTATTGAAAAAACCACACCAAACGGAAGGTGTACTGTTCGCGTGCATGTTTTGAAACTTCCTGATGCACTTACCAAACTGCTAGACGAAAGTTCAGATCTTTTAGAAGATATCATAGCAGGTAAAGCAATGAGAGCTCAAGACGATGAACATCCAGTGGAATCACTTAAAAAACGCATATGGGATGCTATAGAAAGTGAAGTTTCGGACACGAGTGTAGAAAAAGATAAGGAAAAATATAAAATTTTGTGGGAAAATCATCTGAAGAGAATATGGGCATTAGGGCCAAGACAAGTTGGCCCTAACATGCTGCTTCTTCCAGAATCAACTACAGAAAACAATGGCTCTGTTGTCATAAAATGTTCTCCATATGTATCTGAAAGACTAGGTTTTGTGTCGAACATCGATGAAACAGAAACCAATATATCAACAACTGCTGAAACGCGATCACTGAAAGAAGAAGCCGATAGTCTCAGAAGCAGTGTATTATCTGGGTTCCAAGTAGCCACTGGATCCGGCCCGTTATGTGATGAACCCATGTGGGGTTTAGCATTTGTAATAGAAGCTTCCATTTCACCTGTTAGCGAGGCAGAAGCCGTTCATCAACAATCTCAAAGTGATCAGTACGGGGTGTTTTCGGGTCAGGTTATGACAGCTGTTAAAGAAGCATGTAAAGCAGCCGTACTTCAAAAAAACCCTAGAATTGTTGAAGGAATGTATTTCTGTGAGTTAAACACACCAACAGAGTACTTAGGGCCTATGTATGCTGTGCTGGCCCGCAGACGGGCCCGAATCTTGAAAGAAGAAATGCAAGAAGGGTCACCATTGTTCACGGTTCATGCTTATGTACCAGTTGCAGAAAGTTTCGGGTTTGCAGATGAACTAAGAAGATGGACTTCTGGGGCTTCAAGTGCTCTTCTTGTTCTTAGTCATTGGGAAGCAGTTGCAGAAGACCCATTTTTCGTACCAAAAACAGAAGAAGAAAAAGAAGAGTTTGGTGATGGTTCGAGTGTTTTACAAAATACAGCAAGAAAGCTGATTGACGGGGTTAGAAGGCGAAAGGGTTTGCCCGTTGAGGAAAAAGTGGTACAGTTTGCTACTAAACAGAGGACTTTGGCTCGTAAGGTTTAAAAGTTTTGATTTTGATCATGTTACCTGTTTATGTTTTTTTGTTTGTTTGTAATGTATAAATGAGGTTTACATTGGTTTTGTTACTCTACTTGATGATATATATACAACATTCGCTTTCATGATTTCATCTATGTTGTTCATCGTCGTAGTCGAATGATAAAAGAAGGGCAAAAGGTCCATGCTAAATTTGTTGATCCTACTTTTTACAAACAAAACACCAATCACATTCAACTTTATATGGTATATATTTACACAATAAGAAAAAAATCTCAATCATATTACAGAAAAGGAAGAATCCGAATCCGAATCCGATCTAGAGGTAGCTACAGGATTTACAAACTCATCATAGCCCTAAACTCATCGTAATCCAACACCCCATCACCATTACCATCAAATCTTCCGATCATCGTCTTACAGTCCTCCACCGTCGCCGGCTGCCCCAACCGCCGCATCATCTTCCTCAAACTCTTAGGCGTAATAACACTCCCCTTTCTATCGCAATACATCACAAACGCCCCTTTCACCTCCTCCTCCTCCCCCTCCTTCATCATCTTCTCAAAATCATCCAGCCCCAACGCCCCATCGCCGTCGGCGTCCGACGACCGCACCGCCATCTCCGCCTCCTCGTCGGACAACTGAAGCTCCCCCATCCCCACCGTTTTCAGGCGGCGCTGCAGCTCGGCGGCGGAGATCTTGCCGTCGCCGTTCTCGTCGTAGTAGTTGAAGACCTGGTGGTGGATGTCGGGGTCGGAGTTGGGGGAAAGTGGCGGTGGTGATGAAAACGATGGGGTTGTTGTTAGGGGTTTACGTGGTGGGGATAGGAGATGACGGAGGAATCTGGTGATGGATGTGGTTGAAGATTGAGGTGAGTTGTTGTTCATTGTTAAAAGTGTTGTATAAGATTGCAAGTGGGAGATTATTATTTTCATTTCTTGTTATTTATACGGAGTGTGGGTGATGGATGAATATGGGAGCTACGAGGTTGCAGAGGAAGCTGTGGGCGGTGGATCGGGTGGCGGTGTTGGTGTTGATGTTGGGGGTGCACCGTACCGTCTCCGCGTATGTTTGTCGTACGTGGTTTAATTATTAAGGCTTATCCTTTTTGTTGCAGTTGTTTATTATTAAAACTCTCTGTGTGTGTGTGGGTGTGTGTTTGTTTATACGTGTATGTTTAGAATGGCGGCTCTAAAGTACGCCGTTTGTTGTTTAGTTTCTTCATACGTAGTATCTGAACAACTTAAAAATATCATCTAATCGGTTAGGAGCTTAGTACACTCTAAACCGTCTTGTTTTCTTTGTTTTCTTATCACGTCACACATTAGTTGCGTTGTGTACCCTGAGTTCTGATGAAAATTCAATGGGTAGTCGTTTTACGGAACCAAAGGCATACTGTTCCTAACCGGCCCCAGACATTCCCTTATGTTTTCTCGTCTCCACTCCGTGAAATCTCAAAGGAACAATAGCAACTTAAAGTAAGGAGAATAGAATTATTGGGATTTATTTATTAAAACTATAAAAGAGAATTTCTTCTTATAGTTTAAACATAACTTTTATATACATATTTGTATTTTAATTGAAAATTTGTTATTTTAAAATTTTTCGAGAAAAGAATAAGTTTAAGTTAAACAAGTTATGTTTATATCAATTCATGCTTTTCAGGTTCAATTGTTGTATTAGTGTTGAAATACCTGACATAATTTTCAAATTCATATCAAATTTACATGTTTATGATGTCTAGTTTAACACTACCGACACAACCTGATCACCGCCTTAATCATAGATAAACAGAAGCATTAAGTTGTACAATACATGACAAACTCATAGCATATAGACACAGAAAATAATATATATATATATTAATATTAATATTAGGCTCAAGTCCCTATCTTCACAAAATAGTCAACACTCCCATCACATTTGTTTTACCAAATGGAACCTCACCAGATACATAACAATAGTTACACCAGAAAGATAATAACAACATAATAGACAACACAACCGTGAACCCCACACAGCTGCTTTTGAAGGAGAAAATAAAGATGGCCCATTAATACATACAGAACCCAACCCAACCCAACTTTCCAATTTAAGCCCATTTTGAGTTTCCTCTGCTCTCTCTTAAGGTTCTTCCTCTTCTGTATTCAATTTCTGCATCAGAATTTGATTGGCCCATTCCCATATGATACTTCCCATTCATTCTTGAGAATATGTCTTCATCATCAGTCAAACAATGGTCAACAGGTTCTCTCATAACTAAAAATCACACCAACATGAAATCATATCATCAGATTATAGTCATATAGATCTTGGAAACTAAAAGAAGCCTCTTTGCTTCAAGAACATACAATCAATCCCAAAAGAATACTATTTACCTTTTGTAGCATGACATGATCCGGGCTCACTCTTGCTAGAGTGAGTTGCATCCACTCTGCGGTTTTTCGGGCTTAAAAATTCATTCGGGCCAAGAGTTGGTATGGTTTTGACCTCGGGGAGCTTATTGGGCCCAGATGGCATCATGGAAAACGTGTCATCCGTGACATCAGAGATCTCAACATAATGAGGTGTGGAAACTATTTCATCAGCACTGAACCCAAATGATGCTCTATAAGCTTCTAACTCCTCAATATCTTGTTTGCAGGCTTTGCTCGGCCTACTTTGGACCGCGTTTCCACCATTGGGATGAACATCAGGCTCCTTAGAAACACTTAACCTCCCGCCAGAATGAGGGAATGAAGACTGATCATAATAATATTGTGCAAATGTTTCAGGGCAAAAGAAATTTGCATCTTGGGGCATCTTTGAGTCTGAACCTTTTTCTTGTGAAGAGGTCCATCGCGGGCTGAACTCCCGCTCAGGGAAAGAGGATGATAAACCTTCACCCGATGCCCGTGAGATTGGTGATCTGAGAGTACTAGCCGGGCTACCAGGGTGTAAAGAATATGCTGCTTGAAGATCATTTGCTGGCATGTAATTTGATTTATGATCATTTTTAAGTTTTAAAGTGGATGAAAGGAACTGTGCATATGGGACATCAGGGGATGAGGGTGTGGTCAAATGGGCTAGTTCAGGCGGTGGTGTGAATGGAGCTGTGGACGGCTCAGTGGTAAAGGTTGAGAACACAGGTGGTGATACAAGTTGGGTCTCGTTGGCGTATGGCCCAGTGGCAAACATAGTGTTAGACGGGCCACCGGGTGAGTTTGCAGATAGGAAACAGTTTGGTGATTGGGCTGTAGATTGAAGCGCAGAATTGGAAAACGATGCAGGTGAAGATGGTGGAGCTAATAGTGACGGATGAACCGAGTTATTCGTGTTGGTTAACCCAGCAGCTTGAGGCCCATTTTGCTGGTTCGCTGTTGTCTGGGCTTCTGGCATACGAGAGGCGGGGGCAAACCCCTTTTCCCCCTTTTTGTAACCCGAAACATGATAAACCACTCAAACAACCTCCCCATCTTTTCCTCTGCAGCATGATCAAACAAAAACTTATTAATCTAATAAACTTCCAATCATGACTGATATAGTGCCCTAAATTGTGGGAATTGACCTAAAGAAATCATGATGATTAAGCATAAATCACATTTACAAGTGGGAATTGACCTAAATAATCAAGGGTATGCTGCAATGTTATAACGAATTCATGGAAACCCTAACGAACACAATGCAGATCTGAAGAAGACGATCAAAACAACCATACAATTACAGTGTGGAGTAAAGAGTACAACATGAACAGTAGCAAAGAAGAACACAAACAGATCTGAGAAAGTACAAGATGTGTTCTTCAAGTAAATTAGGTCAAAATCAACGTAACAAAAATCGAGATAAGATCTAGGGTTTACTCAAATTACCCGGGAAGACGCTGGTTGCTGCTGCTGCTGCTGCAGAAATCTGTTCTGCTCCGACGCCATTATCACCCAAAATCAATCAATCAATGAATTACACAAATGTTAACCACAAACGCTTACATCCACCTGATTACAACTGATAAGTGGAGTTCTTGACGACCCTTTAGCCTCAAATTGACATTGGATCTGCAAATTACGTGGGAGAGAGTACGATTGGTGTTACAACATAGTGAAGAATAGTGGAGCAGAAGGTGACAGGGTACAGATTTGGTAAAGATTGATGAAAAGAGTAAAGAAATGGGGAATTGGGAAACGTGAAAGAAAGAATCAAGCTTTTGATTAGTTTAATTGAGGATTTGGGGACCCAATGAGGCCTAGGGTTTGGAGAAAAAAGGGTGGTGGTGATCAAAGGGTGGACGCCATTGATGATGTTTTTGAAGGTTTTATGTTGATGATGAATTGCAATTTGCAATTGAAGGTGAAAGAGAAAGATGATAAACACTGAGAGAGAGTTTGGTTTTATTTGGCCTCAAAAGGAGATGAGAACAACAGTCTTGTGTAGTGTATGCGCGTGCCAAATAATTGTATCTCTTTATACTAAATTTAATTTTAGTTATTACTTTAACGGTTAGTTATGAAATCTACTTTTCTTTGTTTTTCGTTTTGTTACTTATTATTTATACTTTATGGCTATGGAAATACGTATGAAAGGAGGCCAAATAAGCTTTTTACTCATCACTTACATTTAATGGAGTGATGTGTTAAAGATTATAAATAACGGTAGCTTACGTGATGGTTGAAACAAAGACACGTTTGGTTGTGAATTCAAATGTGGCAGATAAAATGAAGGGCGAACCATTTAAAGATAAGATGATAAAGCTTGTATTAAGGTTAAAGATTAAAGTCTACTTTATGATAAGTTGACGTAAAATAGTTATGATGCAAATTAGATGGTATGATATGAAAATTTTATGTGATAGTAAAAATGATGAAAGAATAGAGCTTATTATTTGCAAAATGCTGGACCCATTGTAAGGTTAACTTGTATGATTGGTTAAAAGATTTAATATTTTTAATTACAAACACATTTAAATGTTTTAAACCAAGTTGGTCTCCATTGATGGTCCCTTGAACCCTTTGGACATCTCTATCCAAGAGTCACTCTCAAAGCCCTAAGTCGATTCCTTTTTCGACTTCATTTCTCGCATATCCCAATGTGATTTAAGCCAATTTTACTCATCAATCGAATTTCAAAAATAATTTACTTTTGAAAAACTTTCCATAAAAAATGAAAGAATTTTATAGACGAAATTTGAAGAGGATAATTTTATAAACCCTTTAAATTACATAATATTATATCTATCTAATAGAAAGCCATAATATCAAATGCTATCATTTGTCTAAATACATTTTTTTAATTAAAATCTTTATATCAAATATAATTATGTGGTATATGACATTATACATTTATACCCGTTTGTTCTAATTTCTCTAAATAAATTCTGTTTAGGATACATGAGTTTGAAGCATTCTGTGAATAATAGTGATATAAATATTGTTTTATAAAAATAATTACAAAAAAATTTAGTTTTGTAAATAAGTATATTTCATATCAACCTTTTTTGATGTATGAATAAAATTTGAGTAAATTACAAATTATGTTCTTTATTAATATATGAAATTGAATGTTATGTTCTTTAGTTTTAATAATTACATATCATGTCCTTTTATTAAAAGATTTTGCAAACATATTATCCTTTACACTAACTATCACCTAAATATACAGTTAACTCAGTTATGTGTCTCCCTCACATGAGGTTATTTTTATCATTTTTTTCACGTCTAATATATTAAAAAATTTATAGAATAAAATTTTTAAATGAAAAAAGAAAATTAAAAAAATCAGATCGTTAGGTAAGTCTGTGAAACCAATCACTCTTGGTGTGTATTCATTCGACCAATCATCAAAACTTTTAATGACAACAACCTCCAATAACATTTACTAAAGTAAGAAGTCTAAGTCATAAATCATTTATAAGGTCGGAAAATCATCAATACATCAAAAAAGTTACATGTTAATACTTTATAAACTACTCACACCAACATAATAAAAAAATAACAAGAAACAAAAACTTGTAGATTACCTGTGATTATTTAAAATACTTATATAATTGCAAAAGCAATAAAATAAACTATTAGTCGCTCATTAATAACAAAACAACATAACTCATAAATTTAAAGAGCAACGAAATACAAAAAGTGAATTAGGGATTTTAATCTTACCATCATTGTTTCTTCGAGTTCAAGTGGTTTCAATGATGTGTGAGATGTTGTAGGTGGTGAAGATGACCGGTATTGGCTATCAAACAAGGGGATGATGGATTTAATTATATTGAATGTAAGAGGAGCGCTGGTTCACTAACTTATCCAACGGTCCGATATCTTTTAATTTTATTTCTCATATAAAGTAATTAATTTTTTTATTTGTTTAGTATATTAGATGTGGAAAGAATATGATAAAAATTCACCTCATGTGAGAGATATGTAACCGAATTAACTGTACATTTAACTAAAAGTTAATGTAAAGGACAATAAATGTGCACATATTTTAAAAAAAGGACATTTGATGTAATTATTAAAACTAAAGGACATATCATGTAATTTCGTATATTAATAAAAGACACAATTTGTAATTTACTCATAAAATTTTATTGCCGTTCAATAAAAATGAATATATTAATTATCAAATATATACGTTAATAGATTTTCACAAATTTAAGCCACCTAAAATAAAGATATTGTTTTTTTAAGATAATTGAAGATATCGGATTTATCCGCTACTTTGACTTAAATGATATTTAATTGGATGGATTAACTAGAAGTAATTGTCAAAGGACATGAGTATCCTTCCGGACGCTAATGCGATTTTTTTAGGTTATTAGATATTATTAACATTAATTTTTATTTATTAGCAGAAATTAATTACAACTCAAAAATATTTCTGTACACCACTAATTTTGAACTTGTTTTCTCCAAACGATCACTTACTAACCAAGAGTTAATCTATTAGTTTTTTTATGACGTGAACTGCTTATGTGGGTAAAACACTAAGTAGAAAGTTGAAATATAGCATCGAGTCCGTCAATCTAAAACTCCACACTCTGAAATCGTCAATATCGATCTTGTAATCTGAATAATTTGACTCTTTGAAGTAGATTTTAGTGACGTTAGAGGCTAGACTGGGCGGCGTAGGAGTTGAAAATAAGCTTAAAATTGGCTACTTCGTCAGAAGAAAAAAAACTAAGGGGGTTATCTCTCAATTAATAAATGAGAGAGAAATATTTTTTAAGTTGAGATTAATCTCGACCAAATAAATTAAAATTAATATTGTTAAAATCCAATAATCCTTCTTTAAAGATGATCAAAATAGCTAGCAAGAAACTAACAACAATACTACAAGAACCAAAATCAAAACATCATATAACAAAACCAAGCGATCAATATATTATATGTAGTTATAAAGCTTATTTTGTTAATTAAACATTTAAGAATAAATTATATGTAGTTATAAAGCTTATTTTGTTAATTATAAGTATTTTTTTCTTCTTTTTTAATACATATTTCCGTAAGTTTTAGTATGTTTTGTCACTTGCATTAAAAAAAAGTCTTTTGGGCGCCTGACTTTTTAAGAAGTTAATATTTTCATCTCTTTCAGTTAACTTAATCAATTATATTTGTTAAGTTAGAGACATTTAAAACATTATACAAATCATTAATTTAAATTTTCATTTTATAGAGTGAGAGAATGATTAAATATTCATATCAGGAGAACAATAGGGATAATGCCAATCGTGTATGAAAGGTTTATCTTTCACAATTGTCCGACTTTACAAGATCTTCTGTTACTCATATTATACACATTGAAAGAATGCTATCATTGTCGAACATTCATACTATAATCCCAGGTTTAGTTATATGATCAAATGCGTTATAAAGATGGCGCACGAACTGTTGTGGGTGACCGAAGAACTTGTTGCAGCAAACGTGCAGCAAGACGCTGTGTGATTCCACCAAATACACGTCCGCCAAGACTTCTTGCCTCAGGCTCTTGAAGAACCTGATTATATAAACCCATTTCATCAGCTTTAATACAAGTCATGTACACATTATATCATGCAAGATGATCTAATAAGTGTTTCAGGTTAAACTAACTGGACCCACACAAAAATGACTCGTTTTGACCCATTACGCAACCTTTGGGCATGGCCCATTTGCCAACCATATTCTCTGTTATAAGGCATCTTTCTATAGGCTGGATGATATTTTAGCATACCTGTAGAATAGGCTGTAGGATTGTAGGATCAATATTGTCTGATGACCGTAAAAGCCCCCATATTCTTAAGACTTGTGCTCTAAGCTCCATCATGCTCTCTAGCTCGGCATCGGTCATGGGGGTGCCAATTCCATTCCCATTGGGAAGGAAAGACTTCAATGGGCCCGGAATGGAATTGTATGTATCAATCGCGGTTCCAATTGTGATTGCTTCAGTTACTCGAATAGCTTCTTTGATCACTAATGTCCTCAGTTCCTCGCCTTCTGGATCCAATAATAGTTTCAAAACAGGTTGTAAAGCCTCCTTTGCTGAGAAATCTCTATCCATTTTCCCCTGCACAAGCAGGTTTTCAAGCCTATTCCACCTGTTTGGAAACCATAACCAACAATTGAATTGAGATGACAGATGTCAGTATCAAATAGAGGGGTAATTTCTACCATGTTACATACGTATAGGCCGCTTTGGGTTATGTTCTATCTCAAACGGGTCAAATAAAAGTGATAACTGTGAGTGGAACCAGTCAACATGTAGAAAGTCCTCTAAAGTCTAAATACTTAAACTGGGCCAATTTGAGCCATACCATAAACAGCCTGTATTAACCGGGACCCTCATGAACCATTCACCCAACCCAAACACCTTTCATTTAGAAAAGAAAATTACCTGAACTTTCCATCCTTGAATAGTAACTCAATCAGGGCATCTCTTAAATAAGGGTTCGGATCCGTGAGCAACCTTTTCGCAAAATATGGGTATGAAGCAGCTAACACCTTGAAATTAGGGTCAGCGTAAAGGGCTAAACCTTCTAGAACCGTAAGTGACCTCAATATTAATGCATAATAAGCGGGCACATTAAATGGATACTGATAAAGAACTGCACCAAGCCCATCCACAATTGTTTTGAAATTGAGCTCACTCACAGTTGAATTTAGCGCATCATCAAAAAAGTTCCTAAGTGCCGGCACAATCGGGGTCACATCTACATCAGGTGACAAAAAATCTAAAGCATAATAATCACGAGCCATTGCTTCGTAATCCCGATTGACCATGTGAACCACATGACCAATGATTGCAAATCTTGCTTCTTCTGGTGTCTCACTCATCATTCCAAAATCAAGAAAAGCGAGTTTTCCTTCAGGTGTGGCTAAGAGATTTCCTGGGTGTGGATCTGCATGAAAATAACCGTATTCGAGTAACTGTCTAAGACTGCATTGGATCCCTGTGTTCACCAAATCCAACACTTTTAACCCTTGACCTTCTATTATTGCTTGTTCATTTAGTTTGACACCATCAACCCATTCCATTGTTAGGACTTTTCCACTTGTGTAATCCCAAAAAATGTCAGGAACAAGTACGTCTTCTTTATCGGCATATAACTTTTTAAATCTTCTTGCATTTTGTCCCTCCTGCACACACCTGTCAAAATTAACATTCAAACCCACACTGTAACGGGTTACCATACCCGTATTTTAATTATCTTTTTTCTATTTTGTCCATGTGATATAAACTAAACTTGGTTAATATTGTTTGGGGCTTGGGTTAAAAAGTTCTCTGTTATAAAATGAATTATCTGAAAACTAAACGATCCTTCTTTTCACATAATTTGCGAGGATTTTACTCCCATCTCACAAGTTTATCTCTATTTTTCACAAAAATGTCTTTTTTGGTCATTTGCTTCTTCAATAATCAGAATTCTTTAAACACAAAAGTAACTGATTATTTAAAAATTACAATTCTAAATAGCAAAAGCACATAGAGACACCATCTCCTACATGCCTGTTTTATTACAACTGATTATTTGATTTTTTTAAAGTCAAATGGTACTTATCAGAAAACACATCCAAACACCCCAACTAATGAAATTTCAAGAGCACACTTTATTAGTGCAATCAGAAAGAAAACCAACCTGGACATAATTGAGCTCTTGATAAACTCTTCTTGCAAATTCATCGACTAAGGCAACAACATCACTGCTAATTATATCTACATACTTATTTATAAGGAAACCTAGACCCCTTATAAGGTAAAAGTCTAGGCCGATTGCTTCTTCAATACCAGGCCTCTGCACCTTCACAGCAACATATTGGCCCGAATACTTAAGTTGAGCTTTATAAACTTGACCCAAACTGGCTGCAGCAATGGGAGATGATGATATTGATGAGTAAATAGAGTCAAGTGAAAGACCTAGCTCTCTTTCAATACAAGCAAATGCTTCTGCATCTGGAAATGTCGGCAAAGCATCCTGCTCAATCATGAAAAGAGTTTAAAGCATATTGCTGACATGTGTAAACACTTAAAGATCCATACATAAGAATATATAAAAATAAATCCACAAAAACAAAGAGGAAAAAACGTAAATCTACGACTCATATTGCTTAAGCTACTCATACAAGTAGTTATTTGAAATTAAAAAGATGATGTTGAAACTCCTGAAGAATTTACATGAGTTTATTGAAGGTTGGAACTGATTGTCTAAATAATAAGTTTTAATGTTCGGATAAATAAATTATGTTTTTGAATAATTGATTACTTAAGGATCACATGATGAGTTTTGGATAATCAGTCGTTATATGACGGTACAATAAATGAATAAATTACGTATTTACCGCCACTTTTAGCCTAAATTGATAAATTATTAATCCTATTTCAACAAAACATCTCTCCATTTTTTAATAGAACGTCTTTTTTTGGTCAATTTACCTGTTCACTCCATAAAAATCAGAATTTGCCAAACACTCAAACATGCACAGACAAGGGTCTTCAACCCTATACATAATACATTGATGTAAAGATTCATATTCTACCCGCTGAAACTTCATTTCTAAAATTACAAGAGTTATTGTCCCTAGTAACTTGGAAGTACAGGGTCAACAAGAATGCAGTATGAAGATAAAATCATTCCCATTTAGCATAGAACACTAACTATTGAACCAATGACTCAATGCTGTTGCTTCAAACTATCTAGCATCATCATACATGATACATAAGTAACAACAAAGATCATACATTCATGCAACCACAAACCATATGCCCTTACATCAGAAACAAAACAACTGATCTATCATACCTGAAGTTCAGAGAGCTCCTCGAGGAACTCCGGCGGGCAAAGATCAGGTCTGGTGGAGAGCCCCTGACCAATTTTAACAAAAGTAGGACCTAACCTAGTGAAAGTCTCCCTCAACTCAATAGCCCTCAACCTTCTGTTCTGCTCCAATTGACCTTGAAATTGGTCTAACCATAGTTTCAACCCAAATGAACCCAATCCCACAAGGATCTGTAGAGTCCTCCGTATCACCTAAATTGATTCACACCCACATCAGTATTAAAGGGGAAAAACGTTAATAACTGAATTTAATCAAATTAACATATCAAATCCCCTTGAATTTGCACCATAATTTCATAGCTATGTGTTGAATTATCGTGAATAATCAAATTGGGGAAACTGACCTTGAATGGGCGAGAAGCGTATTTGAACTTAAGAAGCTCAGGGCTGTAGACGGAGGCGTCGACAGCACGCGCCAACGCCTTCGATTCAGCCTGAATGTCATCGGCTCTGTTTCTCGACAACGGAACGATAGAAGATACACCGACGTTGGCCTCCGGTACGGCGGCACCATTGCTAGTGTTGTTACCTCTAATCGGAGGCAAAGCACGAGGTCTAGCTTCTTCAACCAGTGCTGCAGATAAGGGTTTCGGTCGGCGGTGGCGGTGGCGGTGGTTGTTGGCTTTTTGCGGTGGAAAACGGAGGGGGTTCCCGGTGCTGTGGTTGAAATGATGGGGTTTTGTTAAGATCTGTAAATCGGAGATTGAAGGAGTAGCGGTGGGAGGGTGGGGTACTGTTCCCACCGACATAAGTCTTTAATATATATTATAATATAATATACATTTTTAACTTATTAAGCTTTTACTGGTTTGATTTTTCTTTAATAACTTTCGTTCGTTAAGTTTTTTTTAAATAAAGTAGTTTTGGTTTCGTTTAATTTTTTCCTTGATGTCCTTGTTTTTAGATATCATATGCTATCCAGACTAATGGTAACGTGTTTATAACATGAAATATGAAATCGAAACCAACTAAAAAACATTGATACCGACCAAAGATCATCGGTGTCATTACATAACTATTTTTTATTTTGTTTCGATCTTCAAAACCAAGTCTTCACAACTTTATATGTTTCTTTTATCTGTTTAACCATGTTAATGCTATCGTTACATTACATATAACAAAGTTTGCAAACGAATTGCACAGGCTTAATTTTTAATTATTTATCAATTATAAGACTAGTAAATACATAAACAAGTTTGGACCCTTTTGAGTTTATATCATGATAAACCGTTGCCAGTAAACTTAAAGGACAAATCAATACCCTACTAGCGGGATCAAGTAAAATCGTAAATTTAACAGCCATGACGTTCAAAAGATCGTGATAGTAACAAATTCTGATATAAGACCTCTAAAGAAAGGTATTTATCAATGTGTCACCTATTAAAAGATAACTCTTTTTTTAAAGATATTTACTATCATTGACGAGAGGGAAAAGGATGGTCGATAACACCAAATATCTCAACAAAATCAAAAACCCCCCTACTTCATTTCGTCTAACAAAATATAATGAATTGTTTTAATCAACACGTCTCTAATCTCAATAAAGCACATATGAAAGCCGGTACAAACAATTAGAGAATCAAGCATAACAAAACTAGAGTTGGCTAAATTCCTCAAAGATGAATAACTGAAGAAAGAAAAATCGAGAATCAAGCACGATAGAGGTTGAGGTTTGGTAGATAGATCTAGCTTGCGGGTGGCGCTTGAGAGCGACAAGTCTTGCCTTGGTTTAATTTACGTTTTTTTCTTTTTTACCAAAAAACAAACAATTTTTTATTTTACACTTTTTCTATCTTTAAAGTACTACACCTGAATAAATTTGTAGAATTTGAACCCACACCTCTATCATGACGCACCCTCTAATTTATGTTAATAAATATAGCACAAATTAAAGACAATGCATCATCCAGATATTAAAAGAATTATATGAACAACAATGAGATAACAATAAAAATATATTATTATTGAACGTGGGTGACCAATTAGTTTATAGTGTTTGATAAATTGATTTTGATATTTATCTTATGAATTTTGGGGACCCTAATCAAATAAATATTAAATTCCGGTTTTTAAAGTATAATATTACTAATAAAAAACCCTAATTTGGATATAACTTTAAATTTACAATAAAACTTATACTACAGTAAACAGTTACGTTTAGACTCACGTTATTAACCTTGTGTTCTTGTACTTGATAATAATTATCTTGTTTTAAAATGATTTTTTACTTATCAAAAATATTTTCAACCCTAGTTTTTTCACGAATGAACTTTGTTAATGAGATTATTACATTAATATTCTCGAGGTTGCTTGAAGGTTTATATAATCTCACATTTGTCTTGCAGAAGCCTGGAGGACCAAATCTATGGAGACCCTAATCAAGAGTCATCACCTGAATCCTCTGAATCTAGATCTTGATCTGAATCTACACCAAAAACCATATTTTCTAGTGATTCCATATCACTGTCCTCTGCGACTGTATTCAACCGAAGCTTTTCAACATCCTCGCTGTCAAATTTCATAAAGATAAGTGGTTAAAAAAAATGAGGCAGCACTTGCTAGTCATGCAATTGCGGAGGCGGCAGTCTTGACCCATTTGCCTGTAAATGGGTCATTTTGGGTTGTGTTGTATAGTTAATGGGTCAAATTTGTTAAAATAAAGGGGTTTGTTGGTCAGCCCAGCCCAAAAAAACCGTTTGACCCAAACCCGTTAAAAAATGAGTTGCCAGCCCACCCACTTCGTCACCCAATTAGGATGAAGAGAGTGAATTACATTTTGGTCATTGTACTTGATGATTCGAGTCAAAACAACAGAAACAATTTAAATTCTTACAAAACAGAATATTGAAAGCTATTTGTACTTGATTTTAACTCTAAAAAAGATTGCACTTGACAACTTTTAGGCTGTATATCCAAGTTGTATAAGTACAATGTTTATTTTTGGGAACTATAGAAATAAAAAATTTAAAGAAAGATATTTACTATAAGAAGAATGATCCTTACTCTGCAACACCAAATATTTCTTTCACTATCAAGGAGCTGTCTCTTGCACAGAACTCGGGCAGCTGGTAACACAATGTAAAGTAAATACAATCAACAAATTATATTGTTTTCGTCCTAATTCAACCAAATTAACCAACATACATGGAGTTTGAGAGAAGAAGCCGTATAATTGGTATGATTAGAAGAATATAATAAAAAAAGGTTATTAAAAAATGCATGGTGGTATGATAACATGTTGAAGAACTTCTTTGGATGCAAGATTGAAAATTCACAACAAAAATCATTTCAATAATTTTACCTCTGAAAGATACAAAATCTTTCCAAAAAGAGCTTGGACCGCAAGCTTTCTCCTCAAGCCCTTTTCAGAATATCCTGATGTATTCAGAACAACTGGACCTGCAACATGGAAGAAGCATTATGTGAAAGCAATGAGGGTGAGTTAAATAAATTAAAATACTAATGTGTTAATCATTGTAATAATTTTTTTTAGTAAAATAGAATAAATCTTTGAATAAAAAGATTTAGGATATTGTATGTTGTATGCATTAAAAATAGACTGTGTGTGACGTTTATCCCCTTTGATCTGTAACTTTTTTACATAACCCGTTTTAGATTAAAACCACCAGCTAAATTATGAACTATTCAGTTCACCAACTGATCTTTGTTTATATCAACTAGACCTACCAACACATATATAAAGATTCAACAATAGAATGAGAAAAATTAGAATCCTTGGAAATTGGCATGCTTTTAATTTGGATTTTACTATTGTTCAGGTCTTGAATAATACATTTATATTTTGCTAGATAAGTTTGACATAAGTGACATTTTTGCCTTCATTTCGAGTGTGACAATAGATTTAGACTTGCTCTTTTGGAGATAAGGAATTATATATGGATATACTTCAAGTTATATTGAACATATGCTTTATATTGAACATATGCTGACTTTTTCTAGTCATGTGTAGTCATCAGGAACAAATTAGACTTATCAATTTGCAAAATATATATGCAGATATTGTACCAAAATCCTTAACAATGCGCCTTGAAATTTCGTTTAGAACTTCAGCAACTTGAGAATCATCCAACAGAGTTGCTTTCCTGAGTTGAATTAATGCTGCAACCAGTTTCGGGTCGAATGGCTTTTCATTCAAGGCATATCGAATGTATTTACGCAATATATCCACCATGCTGAAGCCTGTCTGGATATAGAATTAAAAGCATATCAAAACCCATTCTTTTTATTAAAGTTGATTAATAAAGAAACTAATGACACACAAGGACCAGAAATTATTAATTTAGAAGTTATAAAACTCTTTTTTTCTAATTCATTCTATATGCTGATTATATTAAAACAACATCAGTGCTCAATCACCATCCTTGATGAAAAAAAAAATTAGAAAAGGTATAAGGGCTCTCCAGTTTTGTGTGCAGAAATACACACACAAACACACACATGACCAAAACAAATCATAATACCACAGCTTTCCTTATCATCATGCGATTAGTTATTGTATATCACCTTCTGCATCAGTTCCTTTAAAACTTCATGTTGTACTCCAGTTTTTTCTTTCTCAAGTAACTCATCTATTGATCTGCACAGCTCTGCATTTTTGCTCACCTGAAATATACATCATTAATCAATCATTTAAATATCTAATAACGCATCACATGATGTTTTGGAAGTTTCTGGCCAGTCAAACTAAAGAACAGACAGGCAAAACAAGCATTAGCTGTGCTATATCTCATCACAATCTTTAATTTTTAAGTGTTGCCAATATGCCTTCCAGGCTTCCACTTATAGAAATAAACTACTTCCCTTTTTTTAAGGATTCCTCTACAACTTCACCTAACTGGCCATAAACAATCATTACAAGATACCGGGATCAATTCTGATCCGCAAGCTTTCTTGATAGTGTATTAGGAATATTTCAAGTATTTGATCATTTAAGTTCCATTTATTGAGGGTAGTGGAAGAGTCTACTTAATTTTCAGTAAGCATAAAGTAAGTTTAATAGTGATCTAGACTTATTTTTTTCTGTTTACATCTACAAGATATACCAATGATTACATTAAACATAAATAATAGAAGAAATGAAGTTATTTCAACCTCCAAGCAAGCTTCATAGTTTCAGCTGGGGTTCTTTTGTGATTTGCCAACCAGATAATGTACTTCCACGACGGTAATGTCTAGCAACGAACTTTTAAGGGAAAATTACAATATAAGTGTTCAGACCCCAGTTACATACCCAAATTGTCTCAACCCTGAAAGCCGAATTGACATATTAAATCTATCTTATATTTACTAATTTAGCCAATTGTAACTTATGACCTCAAGATATAACACAACTTTCTATTTAAGATTATACATGTGGGTGATTTCCACGCATAATTTACTCCAAAATAAGCAATCATGTGTGTGCTCTAAGATTATTTAACATGGAAAGGGGAAAATTGTCCATGTGTAGATCATGGACAGGCTAAAATCAAATATGAATATTCCCTTATGAACAATTGTGGACCTACCATTGACCTAAATAATAAATACAAGCCAAAATAAATGACCCAATTATGCATACCCTATTTCAAGCGGTCATTTATCTTATTCAATTTTTGGGATAATATTTTATAATCTTAATTTTCATAATCATGGCATGCTTATAGCACAGTCTATGTAGACGAAAGGTAAACTTATATACATCATAATTCATAGGCAATTTAGATGATTCATCAGCAAAACACAGAGTTGATGCTAAAAAGTTGCACTCACTTCCGGACCTAAGATGCAAATAAGAAATATATGAGAGTGATAATAAAGGAAAGAACTACAGTAGCATGTTATGGTAGTAAAATATTCTGAAACAGAAAAACCGGATAAGTAGAAACATTATTATAACTTTTAAATTTGAAAATTGAAGCTTTAAATTTCCAAACATCAAATTTTGGCTGAATGAGCATCAAGGGAATTTCTCTCGGTGTGGGCAGTCTTCGAGTTTCTCTTGGTCTAGGACTCTCAGATTCTACCTTGCCTTCATATTTTGAGAGATCAGATGTCCATATGATCGTCGATTCGTCGGTCCATACATCACGACCAATCCTATCTTCAAACCCCGACAAAGCATGTGGAAGCTGACTTTCATTTTGCTAAGGAAAATGTTGCTCAGTGACATCTTCATGTGCAAGTCATGTCGACAAGTGATCAAAATAATAAATATCTTCACAAAGTTGTTGCCAACGCCTAGATTTCTCTCTTTACGATCCATGCTACAACGTCGTTAGCTTGCAAGGCGTATTAGACTAGTTATGTACTAAATTGTAATCGTCATAGTCTAGAAGGTATCTTTCTGCAATATCAAACTCTATATATTGAAATTACTGTTGTAAAAGTCAGTCTAGGCGCCCGAGTACTCCCCGAGTACTCGCTACTCACTGGTCGTCCGAGTTGCCGAGTAGTCCTGCCTAGGCCGAGTACTCCCCGAGTACTCCCCGATTAAGGCCGAGTACTCGTAGTTCGATCCCCGACCGAGTTGGGAGCGCCTAGCGACTTTTGCAACCATATTTGAGCATTTATGTAACCCTACCATACACTTAATCAATATACAACTAGCTTTCTGGTTCAACTAACTGCAATCTACCTATTTAGTATGTAGGCCTATGGTTCAGCAAATTCAATCTCGTTAAGGACTTACAATCATCCATTGAAAACAACAATGACTGATGCAGAAACCAAAACAGTAACACAAATCAAGGTGTAACCACAACTCACCAGCCTACGTCGAGCTTGTTTCGGCGAAGAGAACTTGCGAACGGTCTTAACAACAGCAATAACAAACGAGATTCCAACATACGCCAACGGAACAGCCAGAATCCAAGGTAACGACGATCGCCCAACCCTAGGGCCAGGAAGCGCCTGCGTCACGGAGCCACTAAACTCAACGATATCCAACGCCTTCTCCTGTATCCATGGCAAATCCTCTTCAACTTCCTCCACCTCCTCTTCATCATTCTTCTTCTTCGTCTCCTTAGGGTTTATGTTGTTGTTACTTGATGCAGCTGTGATGTTGG
>BJCN01340377.1:821-12445 GCA_018326445.1 Flaveria brownii
ATTTAAGGGGGAGATTATTGGATTAAATTTAACTATGACCCAATGATCTCAAGTCAACCCTAGACCCAATTAAATTAACTATTAACACCGTTAGTTAGTTATGGTAGTTATGTTAACACCGTTAGTAGTTACCCGTTAAATTGTGTATATAAATACTCAAGAATCAAGGTCATTTGTAATATATAACACTTTTACATAATCATATTATCATTCTCTCTGTTCTTGGCTTACGATCTATATCATCTATACACACACAATCGAATCCCTACATTTATAACAATTGCTATGTTATCGGTTAGTTGATTAGATTAATAGTACCTTCTATGATTTGAGTATAGAACTTGAAATCATCCTACAACAATCTTGATTATCAATTGCACGTAGATGATGTACGAACACGTGATCTCCAATAACTTTTATTGTAACAATGAAAAATAGCTAAAGTATTTACAATAAATAACTGAATTACAACTTACAATAACTCATACATAACCCTGGAGTATTTATTAGCTAAACCTAACTTGGTTATCAAGCAACCTAATTAACCTAGGACTCGTTAATAGATACACGTACATTCTAATTACATAGAATCCTAATTTACTAATCTATCTACTATCTAGGATAATTACTCAAGCCCATTTGTCGTATATCCCCTTATTATAATTGTTACTTGTTTGTGGATACATAATCAACCATAACTTGCTCTTCTTCTATACACACCTAGATAAAATGGTATCGGGCATGTATGTGTGTGCTACTACCATGAAAAATAGGATTCTTGTATAATACAAAAGCTGATTTATTAGCAACCTAAAATAACACCCACTACAAGAAAAAATAACTATTGTGTCTAAATTTTATTGGTCTATTGGATTGACAGTGTGTTTGACGCCATAACTATTGTTTTGCCAACGACACATGTTGACTCTATAACATTTGACAATGTAGATGCTTTTCTTGTACTAACCTTTTGCTTAACCTATTATTTCCACGAGTAGCTCACGTAACCTAATTGCTTGACATGCAGCTCCTGTAGGCGCCTTGAATTCGATTTCACTTGATGAGGATAGAAGGGGTGAAAGAGTTGATAATGTCAAAATAAAGTAAATACGAGGACCCTATCGCTATTCTAGACAAAGAGCAAGGTAGACGAATTTGTTCACTCTTGATTTTCATATAATAGAAATTAGATAAAAGGTTAAGGAACCATCTTCTGTCTTTTCAACTTGATTTTCATATAAGATAAATTATATAAAAGGTTAAGGCACCATCTTCTAACTTTTCAAATCCAGAGTCTCCATCATCATTTGCAACCCTGTTAGATGAAGATCAAAAAGCCATCTCTTCCTTTACTAAAATAAAAATAAAAGACATTTAAAGATAACTGAAAGTGGTGGCTAAGCATGTGAAAACTCAAAAAAAGAAGGTGAAATTCATTGAACTAATAGCGGAAGGAAAGTTGATAAAAGACAAAAAAGTTCAAGCTTGTGGATTCTAGAGAAGATATAAACAAGTATATAGTGACAACGGAAAATTGCATTTCAAGTTACCATGATACCATAAAGTGAAATCCTAGATTCGTCTGTTGATATAACTAAACAAATAATTCTCAAGCTGAGGAGTTTTTGGTGTAAAAATATCAATCCTAATTGTTGTTTCTAAAGTTATCATCTATTGTATACCATGTAACTAGAGATGAGTGGGTTGAAAATTTTTTTTGTTTTATCCCCATATGATTTAATCATAGAATGGGAGCATAATAGCAAGAAAGATGTGTACATCTCACTAAAGCAGCAACTAGAAGAGTGGCTTATGAAAGAAATTAACTTTTTTTGCTTAAACAAATTTGAGATCACAAATTTGATTAGATTTGGATTGATCAACAAAAGTGAATCCCCAAAAGCAAATGAAGTTACTAAGGTGTTGATGAGAATCTATAGAGAGCATATTGAACAAGACAACTTAGTTAGCAAGTTTAGACAAGATGAACTTGACACCTAAAGAAGAAAAGAAAGAAGACAATTTTTGAAAGAAAATAGCTCCCTGGATATGCATCTCAGTACTATCAACCTGATATTCCCTAAGTTGATGCTTCTAAACCATCTTCACAAGATCCTACACTCCCTCACAAAGCTCCTTAGACAAGTCAAATTGATCTCATTGATCAACACATAAAAGCATACAAAGTTCAAAAGTTATCAAAATCTTGAATCCACTAATGATGAATACTATAGATCCCTAGAAATGACCCAATGATCTTACAACTTTACAAAAAGCTCAGATAATAGATTGGGGCGTTGACGAAAAGATAAAGTAGTTTTTCATAAAGCAAACGGATGCCATAAATACTTTGATTGTCTCAAAGGCTGAAATTCTTGCTCTTGACTCTACTAAACTTAAATAGATACAAGGTCTAATCTTGCACTCTAGCTACATGGCAAATATTATAGGTCTGTAATCTCTACACTTAATGTTTTGTTTGGAGATAAGAAGCCTGAAGGGTCAAATAAACAATAAGAACCAAAGGATCCTGAGTTTTTAGTAGCTTCATAATTTTCATAGATCGACAATATGTCACATCCCGGCGGAAGCGTGAAGTGTTTTGGATGTGACTAGCTTGTTTAGAACGTATTGATTAGAAATATTAACAAACAACACATATAGACATAAACATAGCATATCATACTATCAGTTCGGGTTATATTAATATTAGTACACAAAATTTTAATATAACCCTATTAAAAACATATTAATCTAACTACTACATCTTCAGATACGATGGAAGTGAGCGTCCATCGATAGGCTAAGATCGAACAGATTAACAGTTAGATTCACGCAGACTTTTCCCACCATTTCACCCCAGCCATTATATACATCAAATGAGAACATAATGTTGTTAGGCATGATGATTTCCTGAAAAAGTATACTCAAAATAGTCAATATAAAGTTGATGAGATCATAGGTTTAATTTCTGAACAAAATACATAACCTGATGCAAAATAACAACCAAACCTACTTATAACATAGGTGATTCATAACTGTCAAAGATAAATCATAAAAATCAGATAATATAGCATCGCAACACTCATCCTGTTGGTGCGGGAAATAATTTCCTAAGTAGCGCTACCAATATTATCCAACGGTTCCACATTCGAATTAATGGTTGTTAACATAACTGACAGTAAATTCTCAAAATCTATGCATCAGTCAAAACAGTTTGCTTTTTCCCCCAAAAACTTTATAGATATAAAATGGGGCTATGAGTCTCATCTTGATTCCAACGATAACCTATAAAATCATTTATAAGTTAGAAAAAAAATTCTTTGAAATTTTCAGTACCTCAGATAATTTAAAATAGTAACTATAATTATTCAAAATTTCTAAAAGTAACATCATCATATAATATTCATAATCATATAAAAATTTCAACTTCCAATTAATTTCAGATAATTTGTTAAAATTAATACAAACTTATCATAAATCGGTAAAAATAGCTACTGCTATTTATAAATTTATAATTTTTTTCATAATAGTATTCTAATAATTCATAACATCACATAAATTTTCTGATTATTAACTCACAGTAGATATTTTACTGTAATTTTTCTAATTTTCCTAAAATTTAGGAAAAATAGCTATACAACTCCAAAATTTATGAAACTTATAAATTCTATTAGGTTCAAAACATCATAATTTATGTGAATTTTAGATATTTATCTTATTGTTTAATTATTTCTTTCAAATTTACCTTTACAGATCATATAAAAATACAAATCTTAGTCATAAAAAGGAATTAAATTACGAAATTAATTCTGGAGCTTCTATAACACATTAGAATCATTATATAATTTTTATGGAATTTTAAAGGATTTTTGTCACATCCCGACGGAAGCATGAAAGATGCTGGTTGGGTGTGACTTGCTTGATCAGAGTGCATTAATTATAGTGGAGTAAATACAATAAGCATACACACTTATAATCATAAAATAGGACATGCATTTATTCATAATTGCCGAGATTACATCATATACATAGGTTTTCAAAATTTGATATAATCTTTCTACAACACTGTTAAACTATAGCATGTCTTCAGAGGCGATGAAAGTGTGCGTCCACATACACGTTGTAGTCAACAATGTTGACAGTTATGGTCACACAAACTATTCCAACTATCTCGCCCCAACCATTATGGACATCAAAACTAAAATCAAACGTGTTAGGCATGATTTCCTGAAAAACACATACTCAAAATAGTCAACAAAAATTTGGTGAGATCATAGGTTTATATCCAAACAAAATATTTTGTTGATGCACCAATTACAACCAAACATGTTCACATATATAATCATACTGTCACGAAATAATTCATAATATCAGATAATATTACATCTTAACCCTCATTCGGTAGGTGCAGGAAAATAGCATCACAACACTCATCCTGTCGGTGTAAATATTCTCCTAAGTAGCGCTACTAATATTATCAGACGGTTCCTCATTCGAACTAATGGTTGTATCACAAATGACAGTAAGTCTCAAAATATTTTCAAAAATAATACATCAACACAACCAGTATGCTTTTTCCTTCAAAACTTTACAAATACCAAAATGTCAAAATGGAGCTATGAGTCTCACCGTGTCTCCAAATTGGAACCTATAAAATAATTCATAAAATTAGACATAAATTTCTTTAAAACTTTTAGAACCTCAGATTTTATTAATTTTTGAAAATTCAACTATAAAACAGTCAAATAATGTTATCATAAAATTCTCAACATTTATTTTATTATACATAAATAGTTATAATTATTCCAAAGTCTCCATAAATCATCCAAATTATCTACGATTATCCAAAAATATCAAAAATTTACAGAATGTTATTTCAACAGTCTAGATCTTCCCATAATTTTCTGGATGTCCAAGTCCTAACATATTTCTTTCTGTAAATCTCACAATATTTACAAAATTCACTAAAAATACTTATACACCTTCAAAAATTATGAAAGTTATACAATCTATTGATTTTGATTTATCATATCTTCTTGAATTTTTCACGTTTTATGGTACTGGTTAAGTATTTATTTTGATTTTTCTACTATAGATCACTTAAAAATTCATTTTTCAAACATAATAATAAAATAAAATACCAAATAATTCCTGGAGATTTTATACTCCAAAAGGGTCATTCTGTGATTTTTCCCGAATTTTCCCAAATTATTTTGTATTTTTGAGTATTTTCTTTATTTTCATTATTTAAAACAATTTTGTATAAATTGTTTTATTTATCATAATTTTGTCAAAACTTTCAGAATAATGTTTTAGTATATTTATAATGATTTTTAAATGTTTATTCCCACAATCTTATTTGTCTAATATTTTTGCTTATTTTTCTTTAATATTACAAGATTTAATCTTATAAATTCAAAATATCCTTTTTCTAAATTTTTGATACTTCATTACTGTGACTTAATGAAAATTAAAGGATTTCAAAACATTTTAAGATTAGTTTTGGTTATTTATGTACCAAAACAATTTTTCTATATGTGTTTATAACACATATGTAATTTTTGTATTAAAACACTTTTAGAAAGATCTTAACCTTGTACAAATGAGATGAGGAAGGCTGGTGATAATGAGATGATTCATGACTTGAAAAGATGGCTAACTTGGTTGCTTGTTTGGCTTTGTAGAACCGAGAGGTAAAGAGCAAGGTGGTGGAAGGTATTGTTGGGTCGCGGGAGGTGATGGTGGTGGTGTTGGGCTATGGGAAGGTGATGGTGGTGATGGTATATGGTTACAGGTGATGGTGGTGTTGGTGATGGTAGTGTTTGCGGTTTGAGTAGGAGCCGAGAGATCAAGAGAGTGAGTTATGTGGCTTGGTGATGTACAAATGATTCCCGGTCGAGAGTTTACTTATATAGGGATATACATATAATTACTCTAGGTTCCTAGTGTGGGGACTAAGCTAGTATAGGTTTGCTTAGCTATCTCACAAGTTTAGGTGACAAAAGGTGGTGATGCATAGGTGGCCGATGGTGGTCTTTGGGATTGCCACATTCACTTGCAATTATGAAAGCTTCAAGTGATTCTACATGAGTTGGTTTTGGAATATTTGGCCGAGGGGTAGTCATGTGAGGATACTCATTAGGTCTAGTAGCATAGGTAGCCTTAGTTGGTATGTAGGTGCTAGGTGGAGGGTGGTAAGGAGGCTTGGTGTTATAAGGGTGGCCGAGAATGCTCTTAGAGATTGCCACCTTTCTTTTGCAATCATAATATTCATGTATCTAGATAGTTGTTTTGGAATTTGCCACATTCTCTTGGCAATTATGGTGTTTTGGTGATTAAAGCTTGGGTTGGAATATGGCGGTTTTGAGTATGCTTAATCGACCGAGGGTTTGGGAGGGTGGTTTGGTGTTTTTAGTTTAGTGTTAATCTTAGTTTCTAATTAGTGTTTTGAGAGTTAAATTTTGGTTGTGTTTGTTTTGGTTTTGATCCAACTTACTTTATATATATACATATGCATATACACCAAACATATATTCATGTAGAATCTATACCTATTTATGCGAAAATATAGACATGCATTCATGTATCATGCTTAAATATATATATATCAATACATGCATGTACACGAAATCTTTATGCATATATATACATGCATGCAGACATGCATACGTGAAATTTTATATATACATGTATGGAACATGTATACATATGACATTCATGAACTAATATTGAAATTTTTCTAAAATATTTAGTCGTAACATAAAATTGTTTATTTATTTTTAGGATTGTCACAATTTTTTTTCTTTCATTTGATAATTTCCTTTTATTTACTTAAATAATTTGTATAAATTATTTTACTTATTAAATTTTACCAAAATTTACAGAATGTTATTCCATAATTTTTCTAATAATTTTTCAATGTTTATTCCCACAATCACAGTTATTTAAATTTTCAACCGAATTTACCAAGATTACACATATTTTAAACCCTTTATTTATATTCTTTTTGTTTGTTTTTCATAGTTTATTAAAATTTTCAGATTATTAAACTTTTCTTACAGATTTTTTATTAAGATGAAATAATTTGTAAAGTTTGATGAAAAACTTTTCATATTTTAATCACAAGGGTTGATTATATGTGTTTAAACACATATAACTTGTAAACTAGTTAGTGAATGGTTTAAGAGTTAGAACCTTGTTTTTGACAGAAGTAAAGAATGAAAGGTGGTTGATGATTGTTCCTTTCATCTTGATGAACCGACTTTATTAAGAGTTGATGTAGGAAGCAATGGTAGTATACAGTTGTGATGGTGACCAAGGGTGTAGGTGATGATGGATGACCGAGAGCTTTGAGAGAGTGTGGAGATGGTGGTATCCGGTTGTAGTGTGTTGTGTTTATGGAGTGACCGAGAGGTGAAGAGAGTAGAGATGGTATGCGGTTGTGATCAAAGGTGTGTTTGTGTTTATGAAATGACCGAGAGTTTTATGTATATAAGGACCATCGGCTGATTGCCATTAATGGCATCATCATGAAGTCTACCACTAGCTTAGGTGAGTAACCTTTCTTAGGTTTGCTAGGTGTCAAGCAAGGAGCTCCTATGGTGTCCTCAAAGTTAGGTGGCGAGCTAAGGGAGTATGTGAGTGTCTCGATCGGCCGATTAGAGTTAAGCACTATGACTTATCGAGTTGCTTAATGAACCGAGTTTGGAGCTTTAAGTTTTACTTATGTTGAGATTTAGATGTTTAAGGTTTGCTTAGTTTTATTTTGATGTCAGATTACTTTTGATGTTTCATTGTTTTGTGGTGTTTAGTTGGGTTGTAACATGGTACATTTGGTCTTGTAATGTTAAAGTATTTTTGATCAAACAACATTTGGTAACATAAACTTATACGTATGATCACATGCATACGTAAATTTAGACCCATGCATACATAATTTTTCATGCATGCAAGCATGCATACATATCATATATATATACACATGAAATGTATACACAAATCATAAAAGAGTTAGTTCAATAATGGTTAATACATGTAAGAATCTTAAATTTATCTAACCTTAATTTTTAGGGTTGTCACACAAAAAACGATCAAGAACTTCCTCTAAAGCTATTCCCTATGAATCTTAAAGGTTTTGATATAGTCTTAGGGAAGGACTTGTTAGCTTAGCAAAAAACCCATATGAATTATGAACGAAAGTTCGCTAAGGTTGAACAACCAAATGGTCAAAAACATAAATCATGGGAGATCTGCCACGTAAGTCAACGAAGATACTACCTATGGTGTTGTTGGAATACCCGAACATATTTTGGGAATACCTACCTGGTCTACCACTACATAAACAAGTTGAATTCCACATTGACTTGGTGTTGAGCCAACTGCTTGCAAAGGCACCATATCGATTAGCCCGGTCTAAAATGAAGGAGTTGATGTAACAACTTAAGGAGTTAGTGGAAAGGTGGTTCATCAGACTAGCTCGTCGCCTTAGGGAGCTTCGGGCCTGTTTGTGAAAGGATGGTTTGATATGAATATGCATTAATTACCGAGACCTGAACAAGGTGACGGTTAAGAACCGATATCCCTTGCCACACATCGACGAGTTGTTTGATCAGTTGCAAGGATTGAGTTACTTCTCGAAGATCGACTTGTGTTCAGGCTATCACCAATTGAAAGTGTGAGAAGAGGGTGTGCAAAGACGGCCTTTCGGAAAAGGTATGGTCGTTATGAGTTCTTAGTGATACCATTTGGATTGACCAACACACTTGCGGTCTTCATAGACCTGATGAACCGGGTGTGCAAACCATACTTGGATGTGTTTTATGATCGTGTTTATTGATGAATATTTGGTCGATTCATGAACCGAGGCAAAACAAGGAAAACACCTATGAAAGTTGTTGGAATTATTAATGAAGAAGCAATTGTACATAAAATTCTCCAAATGCAAATTTTTGTTTAGAGAGGTGTAAGTTTTGGGACATGTTATCAATGACAATAGAATTCAAGTAAACCCAGTTAAGGAAGCAGTCATGAGATGAGAAACTCCCAAATCAACATTTGAGATCTGTAGATTTCTCTAGGATTAGTACGATATTACAAGAGGTTTATCCATGGCTTCTTAAAGATCGTAACACCGCTTACTGCTCTTACCCAAAAAAGTGTAAAATCTAGCTAGTGCCCCAACCAAGAAGATGCATTTGACATACTAAAGCAAAAGCTAAGTAATGCACTCATTTTCAATCTACCAAAGGGAAATGATGACTTATGATTTATTGTGATGTTTCTATAGCGGGATGATGGATAGGATTGGGAAGAATTGATGGTGATGGATTTGATCGACTAGTGTGCCTATAACCTACTCTCCTATCTATCTATATTAATAAAAGAATCTTTTGGGAACACATGGCATAAATATACACCTCCTAAATTAATTTTTCCTTCTTTGTCTCTTAGTAAATAATTACATTAACTATCAATCATATTATTTAATTCTTTTTTCATATTAAAAATATTTTCTAATAAATTAAGAAGGTGACCTTTTTATAAATAAAATTTGTAAATAAACAAATTTTAATAAAATAATAATTTTTTTAAAGCATCAATCTTTTTTAAAATATGAAATTATTAAAACATTTGTTTTTAAAAAATATTTTTTTATGAAACGAAAATAATTAAACTTCAAAATTATAGTAAAGTAAATTTAAAAGTGACATTAACTTTTATTTTGAAATAAAATGTTTAGAAAAACAATTTTCTCAAATAAAAAATAAAAAAAAGTTTAAAACCTGATATCATGGTTTTCTTATTTAAAATCCTAAATCATATACAATTTTAATAATATCTTATCTTAAGATATCATTTTATAATTAACAAATTTTTGTTACTAACTAGTTAATATATTAAATATTAAATTCGTGTAACACAAGGGATACTAAACTAATTATTTTATATAATAAGCCTAGAGTGGCATATATGTGGTTAAAATTGATGCTCGTTGCGGAGAGTATACATTTGATTTGTTGATATTTACTTGCACAATTTGTCATGTTTAATTGCTATAGATTCATTGGTTAAAACTCACGAGCAACGTTACTGTAGATGCGTTTTAGCTCGTGATGCAGGAGCAAGGAATGTTGGAAGGCAATAAGCTAGATTGAGGACACTTAGCGGTTAAGTTGAATAAAATCTTCATGTAAAAGATATTGGATGTATTAAACATACCTAGGCGGTGTATTGAATTTATGTTTTGTGATTTAAACATTATGGACGTGTGGATATACGTAAAACTGTTATAGTTTTAATTCAATCTAGTTTTGTGGTCTTGAATGTGCATAAGACTTTCATTATGCTAGGTTGTGAGATTGATACAACAGCTCGCGTTTGTGGTTTGGGTGTGATAGAATCATGCAGCCATTGTTAAATCTTTAGTTTAAGACCATAAGAATTACCGATCATTAGTTTACTTCTAAGTTCTGTAGAATGCCATGTAAGTCGGCTATGAGAAGAAGCATCATGTTGAAGGTCTTGAACCAGCTGCAGTAGTGTAGGTCCAAAAAGCTTGTTTTTCTAATATCTTCCTTTAAACACTATGAATAGAAGCAGCAGCAGTCTACACTAATTCACCATGAGTGACCCAAGAAAGAGCATCAACAACCTATTTTCTCCACACCCTTTTTACATAAAATCGGGAAACTAAATCTTATTAACTTGGATAGCCCCCTTTATTAGAAAGGAGTAGAGATTTATCTATCTTGATGATAAATGGTTTATGTGCTAAGTAGGGCTGCCTTTTTCGCACAACATATATGATTGGCAACAACTCCCTTCATATGTAGAAAGGAGTAAATTATTTGGGGAAGGAGCCCGACCAAATTATGCAATTGGATAACCATTCTGCAACAAAACAGCGGTAATACCATAGCTACAAGCATCTGTCTCTAGTTACAAATGTATCATTAAAATTTGCCAAAATGGTCGTCTTATAGTTTTAATGTCTAAAAGGCCAACTTAGAAATTTTCTTCCCAAAGAAATTAATCTTTTTACAAAAGTTGGGTCAAAGGCTTGGTTTTGCTACCATAATCTTTCACAATTTTTTTGTAGTACCGAATAAGACTAAAAAAACCCTTAAAGCTTTAACATTTTATAAGGACAGATCACTCTTAAATGACTTTAATTTTAAAGGATTCGTACTAATACCTTTTTGAGGTATAATATGCCCTAAATATTTTAACTTAGTACATCTAAACACTCATTTGCTTTCCTTTGCTACCAACTGATTTTTTTCCTCCAAAGACCAGATAGCACTTTCAAATGCAACAAATAATCTTTTGAAGAGGGACTGTAAATGAGAATATTATCAAAAAAAGCCAAAACAAACTTCCTTAGATCTTGTTTGAATACATGATTCGTGTATTAAAGATTGCAATGTTTAAATTCACATTAACGCTTAGAGAACCTTAAAGAAGATGAGGAGGGTCTCGAAAGTTAGTTAAGGTAGTTAGAGAGAATGAAGAGGGAAAGAACTAATTCAATTTCTACACACCTTTCTTTGTTACATCCCACCTATTTATACTGCTATTGTTAATAGTTGACTGTTGACGCCGACCCAACCCAAGTACTTCAA
>BJCN01340393.1:0-10369 GCA_018326445.1 Flaveria brownii
TATTCCGCTACAAATCATAACCTAATTGATCAAACAAGATTTGAGATCCTTCAGTTTGATTGAATATTCATCTTTCAGTTAGTCTATCCACTATTACCCAAATAGCATCATGACCTCTAAAAGTTCTGGGTAATTTTGTAACAAAATCCGTCATGACGTTATCCCATTACCATTCTGGGATTTCAGGCTGTTGCAACGTTCCTGATGGTTTTCGATTTTCATCTTTTACCATGGCACAGGTTAGACATTATCCAATATAAACAGCGATTGATTTCTTGATTCCAGGCCACCAGAAAAGTGCCTTTAGATACTAGTACATTTTATTGCTTCCGAGGTGAACCGAGTACCTAGATTTGTGGGCTTCATCGAGGATTACCTCTCTAATTCCCCCGTACTTCGGTACCCACGTTCTCCCTTCATATTTATATATACCATCACCAATCACCTCTAACCGCTTCTCCATTCCTGTTAACGCTTCCTCTTTTAAATTCTCTTCCTTTAATGCTTCACATTGAGCTTCTTTCAGCATTGCGATAAGGTCGGTGTAGACACTCATCCTTAAAGCATGGACGCGAAGGGGTTTTTCTCCTTCTTTTATGCTTAAGGCATCCGCCACTACATTGGCTTTACCGGGATGGTAACGGATTTCATATTCGTAATCGTTTAACAGCTCCACCCATCTTCTCTGGCGCATGTTCAGCATCTTCTGGTCCAGAATGTGTCGCAAACTTCGATGGTCAGTGTACATGATGCACTTCCTTCCATAGAGGTAGTGCCTCCACATTTTAAGAGCAAACACCATGGCACCCAATTCCAGATCGTGTGTCGTATAGTTCTTCTCATGATCGTTCAGTAGCCTAGATGCATAAGCAATCACCTTGTTGCGTTGCATTAGTACACATCCCAGTCCTTGACGCGAAGCGTCACAATAGACTACGAAATCTTTGACTCCTTCTAGGAGGGCAAGGACAGGTGCAATACACAACTTCTCCTTAATCGTTTCAAACGCTTCATGTTGCCCTTGTTCCCACACAAAGGTTGTGCTCTTCTTAGTCAATGCGGTCAAGGGTTGTACAATGCATGAGAAGTCCATTATAAACCATCAGTAGTACCCGGCCAAGCCAAGGAATTGCCTTATCTCAGTGGGAGTTTCAGGAATTTCCAGTTATTTATAGACTCAATCTTAGAAGGGTCGACTTGAATCCCATTCTCATTTACCACATGCCCTAAAAATTGGATCTCTCGCATCCAGAATTCATATTTAGAGAACTTGGGATATAGTTGCTTATTCTTGAGTAACTCAAGAATCAGTCTAAGGTGTTTCTCGTGCTCTCCCTTGCTACGGGAGTAGATCAGGATGTTGTCGATGAACACGATTACAAACTTGTCAAGGTATGGGCGACATACGCGGTTCATGAGATCCATGAACGTTGCTTGTGCATTAGTCAATCCAAACGGCATGACTAGATACTCATGATGTCCATATCTAGTTAATGCACGTAGGTAGGGTTCCATCCTTCTTTTTCACAAATAGCACCGGGGCACCCCATGGAGAAACACTTTGACATATGAATCCCTTGTCAAGTAGTTCTTCAATTTGCGACATTAGTTCCTTCATATCAGGAGGGTTGAGTCGGTACGGTGCCTTGGCCACCGGTGCAGCACCGGGCAGTAGATCAATCTGGAACTCAACTTGTTGACTCGGAGGTAGTCCTGGTAAGTCTTCAGGAAACACTTGTGGATATTCAGAAGCCACTGGAATATCTTCAATCTTCTTCTCCTCTTTAGCATTCATCACATAGACTATGAAAGTTGGGCTTTCCTTCATAAGACTCTTGGTAGCTTTTAAATGGGATATCATAGGGTATAGCATTTTACTTCTTTCGCCATGGACCACTAACACCTTACCGTCGCTCAAAGTTATCTTAAATAGGCGTTCATCACATACGATTCCGACTCTATGCCTAGCCAGCTAGTCCATACCAACAACCACATCAAATCCTCCTAGTTTAATAGGCATTAGGTTTATCTGAAATGTACTTCCTTCTAGATTCATTAAGCAATCTTTAATGACTTTGTTAGTTTCTAAGATGTTGCCATCAGCTAATTCTACGGTAAACGTATCATTCAGGATGCATGCACTCATGTCAATAAAAGGCCTAAAAGTACTAGAGACAAAAGTAGCAGTTGCTCCAGTATCAAATAGAACTGTAGCATGATGGTTGTTTATAAGGAACGTACCGTTAACCACATCGGGCTCCTTACGGGCGCCAGCTGGATCCATCACATATGCTCTCCCCTTAGGCTTGTTAGGCCTGCCATCTTTATCTCTCCCCAGCTTAGGACACTTATTCCTCATGTGCCCTGGATCCCCACACTCATAGCATTGTTTACCAGGCGCATATGTACAGTCTCTAATTAGATGACCAGATCTCTTGCATCGAAAACAAGGCATGGGGTTGCACTCCCCTTGATGATGAAGCTTGCATTTGTTGAAGAAAGGGCTTGTGCCTAGATACAATCTCCTAGCCTTTGTACCATGGTCATTTCTTCTCGCCTCTTCACTAGACCTTTTGCTTGAACTGCCACTGCTACCAACCGTCTTCCTGCCCTCAAAACACTTCCTTTTCTCTTCCACCACCTTCTTTTTATCCTCGATTCTCCCGTGCTCAGTCCAACTAGCTCTAACTAGGTCGTCGGTCAGATAATTAGTAAAGTCGACTGCAGCTTGTAGGGTAGCAGGCCGGGAAGATTGAACCATGCTTCTAATCCTAGGGTGTAATCCCCAGATGAAATGGTCTACACCCTTGGATTCTGGAATCACCAAGTGTGGTACCAATCGGGACAATGCCAGGAATCGGTTGATGTATTCGGTGTAGTTTGGGCCTTTCATTTCCAAACTCAGGAATTCGGCCTCCAGTTTCTCTAGCTGATTGATCGGGCAGTACTTGTTGATGATTAGCTCCCTGAAGTCAGACCAGTTCATTCTTCCAATGGCATTCTGGCCTCGGGGCTGAATGATGGTTTTTCACCATTCCACTACTGATCCCTTGAGAGATTGGGAAGCAAATCTCACCATATGCTCCAGCTTGCATTCGTTGATGTCCAACACGTCTTCAATTTCATCAAGCCACCTATAAGTTTCAATTGCACCCTCGGTGCCATAGAGGTCCTTTGGCTTGCAAGCCATGAATGTTTTGTAGGAGCATCCATTTCCTATAGCCTCGGCTTCCTCATGGTTGCCTTCCTCGTTGTTGGGTCCATTAGTCCTGGTGGTGTTTCCCCCATCTGTGTTGATTTGTGCAATTATCGTTGGGATCGCGTTAGCACTTTGTTGCGCCACCAGGTTGGCAATCTTTTCATCGTTCACTTGGTTGGCGTTCCCCCCAAGTGGTGCTTCCGATGGAGTAGGTGGTTGGTTCCTATCTCAGGTAGCACCTCGTCTTTCGAATCAAGTTCCTCTCCTAGTTGGCATTCTGATAGTATCATAGATAAATTTGTTTAGCATGTCATACATTTTGTTTCAAGTATTCCATTGTATCTCATAATTCCCATCATACACTACAATCATTCATTTACGTTTCATTCAATGTATACAGAGATAACTACCTATAAGTAACCTATCAATTACGCAACACAAGGATTGGCACATTTTCAAATAACTCACCCTGCAAAAGTTAGCATCATCACCAAATATTTTTCATAAATAGTTCAAACGTAGTTTCAACCATACATAATAATAATAAGCGTCATTATTTCACAAATTGGAAGGTGCAATCACCCCCATAAATACAAATAGTTTCTGAAATAAATAGATAGATAGTTTCTCAAATAGTCTCGTAGCCTACTGTCATGCATTAAAAAATTAGCTATATCACCCCTGCCACTTCTTCTTCAGCCATCCGAACCAACCTTAGCTTTTCTTCTTTTGCTCTTGCTCCAAGTGTTGCACTCCATGTGACGCCATCATCACCTGAAAGTAAGTGGACTGTGAAGTTCGTGTGGCGTGGTGGAGGGTCAACTCGTGACACTGCATGGTCTTCAGTATCTCACTCAAACTAGGGTCTGACGGACCGAAGTCGCTAGCCCGACGCCTACACTAGGATTACTGATCTCCAGCGAGTATGCTAGGGCCATCATACATACTATGCCTAGGTGGCATCCAATACTCATCCTAAGGTAGGTGTCTAGGTGGGGCAAGTATAGAAGGTACTGGTGTCCGGGCCCTTGCATGTGGAGGTGGAGGAGGAGGCATCCTAAAAGAAACGGAAAGTCCTGGTCTAGCCCTCTTCCTAGGTCGAGTGACAACACGGGCCCCCTATTCCAAATAGGTGGAATAGGCGAGTGGTTAGTAGCTACGACATGTGGTGAGTTGGAGCGTGTTTGGCTCCTAGCCAGTGATGTCGGGGATGAGTCTTCAGATGACTCAATGTCATCAGAGGTCATGGATAGCCAGCCAGTGTGTCCGCATCTCTGCAGATATGCCTCATACTCCGTCTGTTGCTTTGCCCTCCTAAGGGTCCCAATGGGAGCAGTCTCATCAACATGGCATGCAGGTGCTTTACCTCTATCATCCATAGTCTGGTTATCCTGTAAAAATTGTTATAAGTAATTTTGTTTCTCATAGCTCATGGTTATAATAATAGTACTAGTAATAGTACTAATGGTAGTAGTAACAGATATTCTAATAGTATCCATAACCAGAGGTATCAGTGAGTAATAGTATCAGATATTATTAGCTTTTTCAAATAATAACAGGCAAAGCGGTTTACCCTATGTAAACCATTAGACCAATCAAAGAAATTTCACAAATCATAAGTTTCAAACAAAGAATGTCCAATCATTACCTAAAGGTCCATGAGAGAATTTACACGTCCGGTAAATTCGTGATTACGTTGATCAAGTGTAATCATCAATTTACCCAACCCGATCATCCTAACACTTTCCCACAAGGAAAGTCCTAAGGTGTCAGGGTTGTAGCTTAGGGTCTACTATGGTATTCCCGACTTCTCTGCAACCTTTGGCTCTGATACCAATCTGTCACACCCCGGGCCCAAGTAGGGTAGGACGTCACAGACTAGCAATAACATATGGCAGTGGAAACAAACCATCATAAGAGCTAAAAAGGAGAGAATATCACATGGCATAAAACATTAAAGAAAAATCCGGACTAGATACAGGTCTAGTCCCAATTACAAGGGTTTAAGACATCGGTGCAAAGTGTTTTCGTCAATAACAAACGTAAATTGTTTCAAATGTTTTAAAAACATAATAAGCCAATGCCATGGGTCGTGGAGCTAAGTCAAGGTCTTCTACACAGCTAGACATCCATCACGGGTTACTTGAAACATGCTCAAAAGAAAATTTATGTCTACTATAAAGTTGGTGACTTCAAGTTCTTAAAGTTTAAAAACAAGAGGATAAAATAAAATCCTCATTTGATTTAAAAGAAATCATAGCTTCAATATTGTGGGGGATCACAATCAACCCTGCACACAGTCCCGGCTAGCCTCTTCTAAAATCATGTTTTACCGGTTAATCCTGAAGGAAGAACTGAGCCCCAAACCACTGTACCATACCTGCCAGATGGTTCACCATAGTTTCTTATAGTAACCTGTCACATGCCACAAATGATCCCTCAAGATCTCAGTGGGGTACTCTTCCTAAACGGAAGCCACTGTGTGTGGGGGATTCCCCAAATAGATCTATCCATATAAAACAAGCGATTCACACAAGAATTAATGATCGTGATATAAGTATCAGAAGGTAATCACATACCCCACATACAACATCAAGTGAGGCACATATATAGATCAGTTATAACAGAGCATGCTTCATCCCCAAAACAGTAGTAAAAAGGGGATCACTAGAACTCACCTTAAGATTCAAGCTAAAAATTTTCGCGTGCCGGGGAAGTCTCAAGCCTAGCACCCTAGCATCAACATTAACTGCTAAGCTACTGGTTCTAAACTTATATAAGGTGTACTAGGTGTGCCAAGGAGTTGGTTGTCAGATTCAGCGTTGATTCGTTAACGTTTGTTGACAAGTTTCCTTTTATGGAAAGTCGTGGTTTCTTATGAAATTAAGGATTTTTAACCCATTAGTTAACAATACAAGTTAAATAGAGTTATTATAGTGAGTAGTAGCTTCACATAAGTCGGTTATGGAGTTTGGTATAATTTTACAGTTTAGTCCCTCAAGTTTCAAAATTGACAATTTCTACCCCAAAGTTTGTTTTCTTGCATTTATTGACTTTTATGACCAAATATCTGGATCTTGAAGTTAAGTAACTCATTTAAGTTAAGTTTACATCAAAATTTTTAGAATGTAGGTCCGGGTTTAATATTCTTACGTTTTACGCTCCCGGTTACGGTAAAACCGATAGGTTTTAACGGTTAAGTATGGATTTTCATATTTGGAGTCTTAGACCCTTAAATATTATTTAAGGAAACTTTTACAAGTTTATAATGTGTTGAATATGAAAGTTTAGCCTCTTATGGTTGAAAGCTCCGCTTTTACGTTTAACCCGTTAAAACGCGTTTTTTCCCGAAATTAACCGTTTAAAAGCTTGTTTGGCCAATTTTTCAACACCTTTAGATCTTATAGTTTCTAAGTTACTGAAATAACTTAATTGTTATCGGTTTTGGTTTTTATATCCTTATTTCTTATAATTTCTTCCAAACGTTACCCAGTTAGTACCCCTTTTTAACTCAAAATTCCTTTTAAGTTGTTTCTTGTCCAGTTAGTCCACAAATCCGGTCTAAATCACTTTATTAACTCTTTTGGAGCCTGGAATTCTATTTAAAAAGATTTAATTCCATGCTTTCTTATGTTTAAGGTGTTTTACCCCTTTTCGGGTTCCCGAAATGACCAAAATGCCTAATATCCTATATCTTTATTATTTCCAGCCATTAACAACCCGTCATACACCTAATATTACCTAAAACATACTAAAATTATAACCCTAGCTCATGGTTTCAACATGAAACTCAAGAACAAGTCGAAAACATAGTGATTACACAATTTTCATCCATTACACATGTGTAAAATGTTATAACTCGTGTTCAAACATTACCAAAACCTTATATAACTTTAAAATCGGATTATTAAGGTATTATAAAATTGTTCTTGAGCAGGTTATGATCCTTGGTTGGGAGGGTTTTCAAACAAGTGCATAAATGGTGTTATTTTATGTAAAAAAAGGGTTTTCTAAGGTGTAACTTGTGTTCTAACCACATGTTTTTCCAACATAACATGGTATATACCTTTTGTAACTCTCAAAACAGGTTATTAGGGGTCTTATAAACCATTAACAAGCAGATTAAAAGTTTTGCTTCAAAGGGTTACAGGATATGCAAGTTAGATGGTGCAAAACACCCAAAAAGAGGGTTTTCATGGTGGAAATCAAGTTCCACCTTTAGAATAACCAACTTAACGTGTGAGGTACCTTTAGTGATGTTAAAAGCTTCTCAAGAACAAGATGATGGCAACAAGTTTCTGCTACAACAAAGAAAGGTAAGGTTTTTAAGAGAAAAGTGGAGAAAACAAAAGATATGCCTTGTTTCGAGTATGATGATGCTTACTCTTAGCGTTGTTCACAATTTGGTGAGTTTAGAGGGACTAGATGAGATGGAGAATCTCGAACAAGGGCTGGAGAATCTCGAACTTGCAAGAATCAAGCACCAATGTTCACAAAATGGCTCCTTCTTGTTTGTTTGAGAATGACCGATGTTGTTTTGATGTTGTTCTTCGAATATGGGGCTGCAAATGGAGAGGATTCAAAGTGTTGGGTGTGTTTCAGCTAGAGAGAAACCGAGAGAAGAGAAGGAGAGTGAGAGAGGTGGAAATGCTTGCATGAATGAGGAGTGAAGGGTTGAAGGTGGTGGTGTGTAGTGGTGTAGAAGGGTGGTGATTGGGTGAGAGGGGGCGGCCGAGATTTGGCTTGTATTGAGGGTTTCTATTTAAATTTTAATTGTAAAATAATATTGTGTAGTATTAATTTGTAGTGTAGTGTAGTATATTAGATGGTAAAATTTAGTTAGTTGTTAAGTGTTGTGCATGATCATGCATGCATATGGTGTTCTTAATCATGAATTTATGTGTATTACACATATTTTATTTGTTTCAGTTAAGATTTAATTGCATCGCTGACTAATTGACTTCCCTCGAACACTAAGTTTTTCTAGGTTAAAGCATGAACTAGCTAAGAGGTCACAAAAAGTCACATAAAATAATTAAAATGATACTAATAGCAAATGATGATTCTAATGCTATTGATAATATTAGAATGATACAATCATTAATATTATTAAGATAGGTAATGATGCAAGTAGATTAGGGTTAGAATTATGACCTAGAGGTCGGTTGTCACACATAGTTTCCTTTAAACAGTCTCAGTGACAGACGACCCAATATTCTTCCTCTAACCATCACTGCCATCTTTTCTTCGGCCATCCTAACCAACTTGAACTCTTCTTCCTTTGCTCTTCCTCTAAGCGTTGCACACTATATGACGCCATCATTGCCTGAAACTGGGCGGACTGGGAAGTTCAAGTGGCGTGCTGGAGAGTCAGCTTGTGATGTTGGATGGTCTTTAGTATTAAACTTAGAGTAGGGTTAGAAGGACGAAAGTCACTAGCCCGACAGCTAGACTAGGAGTACGGATTGTCGGCAAGAACTCTAGGTCCATCGTACAAGCTACGCCTAGGCGGCATCCAATACTCTTCGTGCGGGTGGCGTCTGGGCGGGTCGATCATAGGAGGTGCTGGTGTCAGGGTCCTTGCAAGAGAAGGTGGAGGATGGGGCATCCTAAAGGAAACTGAAGGTCCTGGTCTAGCACTCTTACGAAGGAGAGAGATAACACGCACACCCCTATCCCCAATAGGTGGAATAGGTGAATGGGTAGGTGCGGCGACGTGCGGTGAGTTGGAGCGCATTCGGCTCCTGACTGGGGATGTCGATGATGAGTCTTCCAATGGCTCAATGTCATTAGGTGTCACGTATATTGCCCAGATGTCTACACCTTCTTAGGCACGCCTCATACTTTGTCTGGGGCTTTACCCTCCTGAGGTTCCCAAGTGGTGCAGTCTTGTCGGCTGGGTGTGTAGGTACTTTTCCCTTATCAGCCATAGTCTTGTTATCCTACAAAAATTTTTATGAGTAATTTGGTTTCTCACAGCTCATGACAATAATAATAATAGTACTAATAGTAGTAGTGATGGCAGTAGTATCAATAACAAGTAGTATCGTCAAGCCATAACAGACATGAAACTTTAATTAAAATCAGTTTTAGACCTTGTTAAGAAAATTCCTTAAACCAACTATTCCAAAAATTACACTTAGTGTTTCGTGCTGGAATTTACGTGTCTGATAAATTCATGATTACGTTGATGAAGTGTAATCATAAATTTATCCAACCCGCTTACTCCAACACTCACCAAAGCAAGGAAAGTCCTAAGATGTTAGGGTTGTAGCCTAGGGTCTACTTAGGTATTCCCGACTTCTCTACAACCTTTGGCTCTGATACCAATCTATCGCACGCCGGGCCCAAGAAGGGTGGGATGTCACAGACTGATAACAATATGACAGTGGAAACAAACCATCAGAAGAGCACGCAAGGAGAGAAATCACATGGCATTACAACTTAATGTCAAAGTCGGGCTGTAACAGTCTAGCTCATCATACAAAGGTAAAAATCGATTACATAATTTCCAAATGTTTAACCAACTACAAATCAAATTGTTCAAAATGTTTCCAATTCAAGTAATGCCATAGGTAGTCATAATACTAGGTCATCCAAATCCAGTTCTCCAATGAAGTTACTTCCATTAGGGATTACCTGAAACATGCTCAAAAAGTTTTTATGCCAACTAAAAATTTTGTGAATTCAAGTGCTTAAAGTTTAAAAACAAAAGGAATCTTTAAAATCCATAAGATAACTTTAAAATCATCAGAATCACTGTTGTGGGGTCACAATCAACCCTGCATTCAGTCCCGGCTAGCCTCTACTAAACTTGTGTTTATACCGGTTAACCCTAAGGAAAACTGAGCCTCAAACAGTGCACCATACCTGGTGGATGGTTCACCATACTATCTTATAAAAACCTGTTACATGACACAAATGATCCTTAGGATCTCAGTAGCGTACCCTTCCTATCCTGAAGGCACTGTTTGTGAGGGATTCCCCAAGTAGATCTACCCATATAGGACTAGCAGTTCACAGAAGAATTAATGATTGTGATATAGTTAGGAGCAGGTTCAAACATTACCCAATACATATAAGTGTCAAGTATTAGCACAATTGTGACAACCGGTCCCAAGGTCACTATTCTAAACCCTAATTTAATTGCATCATATCCCGTCTTATAAG
>BJCN01340403.1:0-10754 GCA_018326445.1 Flaveria brownii
AATAAATAAATAAATAAAAACATTACATAAAAAATAGAAACTACTCTTCATTGTCATTGCTAACATCGTCCTCCACTTCCCCTTCAACTTCTTCGTCTTAAATTAATCTCCGGGTTCATGTAACTTGTAAAGTTTATATATGCCACTTCATGTAGGTTTAAGTAGGTACTTTTGGCAACATAATAGATATATTTATGGGGTAACTTTAAAATAATTAAATTATTATCATCTTTTTAAAATAGCAACAGCAAATTGAAGGTCAAATAGTCGTTAATAAAGTGGGAGATACTCGGCAAGCATCGACACACTACTACTGCCAAGATTCACCGCGCCACTCAACGAGTTCCCGCGATTCAACGATAACACATCACTCACCAACGGGTTCGGCGTGGTTGATAAACATGTCCTGAGAGAGTGATTTATTCTAATGGTTGTTGCATAGATCTATCATTTCATGAATAAACTATAATATAATTCTTATGATTTGACATATCCAATGAATACATGTATTTGTCATTTAATAAAAATTCAGATCTCGCATATTTACTCATTTGGACCAATTTCTTTTTGTATCGAAGATATATTTAACTATATATCATTTTTAATTATATTTTCGTTACGTAATCATATTTTAAAATAATTAGATTGATTAATAAAGCTTTTGTTAAACTGTCCTTGTCGTTAATTTCCTGATGCAAACACTTGAAGAATTCTACACGCGTCAAAAGATGCGCACGAGTGCATTTACATTTTATCAATGTTTTTTAAGTTATCCTTAAAAGATAATATTTTTGGGACTGAGATTTAACTTAACTCAACATTAACTATATACTAATTATATATTATGTATAAAAAGGATTATTACATATCTAAGTTAAATTGGTTTCTTTACATGGGTCATCTCTTTTTTATATAGTTATTTTTATGATGACGACTTAATATAGGAAATTTTATGGAGCTCAACCACGTCATACTAACTGAAAGATCAGGTAACTCATATTGTGTTAAACATCTGGTCTTTAAAAGTTAATGCTTGTAACTAATAGAAGTAGTTTTCAAAACTAAGACCACTACTAGAATAAAAATCAAATGTTTTTGTCGACCTTGATTCTTTAGGTTTGTTTTTTTTAACCGCAAAAGACACAAATTCTAATGCTGAGGATTTTAAATTTGTAATCCATACATTTTAAAAACATTGAGCCAACTGACCACCTGATTTTGATGTACAGATTATTTTTTTCAAAAGCTAGTAACATATTTCTCAACGGTACCATTTTGGGTAAGTTGTTATTTTTAGAGGAAAAACTAAAGTACATTTTCCAAATTAGAAAAGTAGAATTAAACTGCATAAATGACGTTGAAATAAATATTCATTTTAGTTTATAGTTTTTCAATGTCATTTCGAACATATTACAAGTGCTGAAAATACTTTTGTTTAGCGAAACTTGAAAATGTTTTAAAGTTTATTAATTTGATGTGGCTCTTTGAGTTATCGTATGAATGGAGGTTGAATAGTCGTTAATCATCCTATGAATATTACAGAAACAATGTTATATAATAATACGATAGGGATATAAAATTAATTTAAAAATAAAAAAATGTTTAATTGTTTATATTTAAACATTAAAAAAAAGTAAACAAGCGTCATCCTAGAAACAACATAAGAAGTATTTACTAATCTATAATATATATAAAGCATATGAGAGTTGTATTTTAAGATACAATAAAATTAAAAACAATTACTACATTTAATGCATAATATACAATTACTTTTAAGGGTAAAATAGTATTTATAACATTATTTACAAATTGACCTTATAATTAGTTACATAATAATCTTATATGTACTAATACTTTCATAAAATTTTACATTATCTACCCATAAACTAAAAAAACTTAATTTGTTTAAAATTTCAACTATATTTTTTAATATATCACATTTAAAAACCTTTTGAGGCTATAATTGTAACCTGTGTTATTTTTAAACGTTTTGGTGTAAACTTTTTGCTGAACCGATTTGTATTTTGTGAAATACAATAAGTTACTGCGTAAATATACAAGTAGTCATGCAGAACCCATTAATTATTTTTTAAAATTTTAGCTTATTAAAAACATAATAAACTTTTTTAAAAATACTACAAGAATAACAAGATATTATAAACACGTATCGGAAGTAAAATGTCACCTGACGCATTGCGCGAGCTACCTTCTAGTTTAAGCACAAAATAAAAGAAAACTAGAAAAATACTAAGAAGCATAATTATTGGAAAACAATACAATTAAAAATATATTAATTGGTCAATCATACGTTTCTTTTTTGTGAACAGATTAAAATAGTTTTTAGAAACAAAAAGCGAGACGAGATGAAAAATTTTAAAATATAACTTTTACTCCTGTCTTCCATGCCAAAATACGTGAGATTATGATAAACATTAGTAACGATACCTTTTCCCCACTCTAAAGAGCTAAATTCATTTTGATTTTTTTGTATACAAGTATAGCATCTTTCTAATTTTAATAATTCACAAGTTCTATTTTAGTATTGTTAAAAGTTATCTATTATATTGTGTGTTTAGAGATGAGAAATAAGAATAATAATTTATCTATACTAATAAAAAAAATTTATAAGTCACTTGTCACAATTCTAGTACTCTTAAGTTTTATTTTCACGCTTCTATCTCTTAATAAATATCACATTAACTGCAAATGATATTATTTAATTATTTTCATATTAAAACATCATCTTATTAAATTAAAAAAGAGATCTTTTTACAAATGCAATTAGTAAAGAAATAATTTTATATAAAATAAGAAATTTTAAACAAATATCAAAATTTTAAAAAACACAATATTTTAAAACATGTGGCTTTTAAAAAATAAACTTTTTATGAAACAAAAATAATTAAATTTCAAAGTTATAATAAAGAAATTATTAAAAGTGATACTTGTTTTTAAAAACGGTTTGTTTTAAAACAATTTGTTTAAAAATCAACTTTTATGAAGAAAACAAAAAGAAAATTAAACAAAACTTAAAAAATGATATCATTCTTTAATCACTCTCTGTAATGTTAATCATATCTTATATCAAAAGATAATTTTGTAATTTATTAATTTTTGTTAATAACCATGTAATATTTTATTTATTAAACCGATTTTAGGTCTTAGTCTTATCTTTTCTTTATCACAGTTCTTAACCATCATGAATCATAGTAAAATATACCGTGAACAATGACCTTTGGTTAAATTAAATGAGTATGTTAAATATAAATTGTAGTCTCTGGTTAGGAAAGGTATATTTTGAATATTGAATTAAAAAATTAAGGGAAAAAACAATTAGTACGGAAGGGAGTATGATTTGAAGGGAAAGGACGGCATAATTTAAAGGGAAAAAAGGTAAAACGGTCTAAAAGTGACAATGATATATAACAACCAAAAACGACACTTCGTCTTCTCTTTTTACCTTCATGTTACTTAAGGCTAATAACAAGCAACAAATATTTATTTATATATATACATATACATAAACATATACTATATATATGAGGGAGAGTTTAGCATAAAACTTTTTCATACAAATTGTACATTGTGGGAGATTAATTATTATGCAAGAAACATTGCACTTGTGAGAAATTATCATGCGTGGATGAATTTACCGATGATATTACCACAAAATAATACTTTTTGCGTGATAATTCCAACATTGATAATTCTAGTTCCTTGTGTGATGATTTCACCCATGCGTATTCCTTATTGCTTGATAACTTTGTACATTTTATATCATATAAGGGCGTCACTTGTCATAATTCTATGAGCGCTCATTTATTTTTTACGTATTTCTTTATCTACTTAATAAATAAGTTTGTTTTCCGTATTTGTTTCTTAATTCCTCAATTTTATTATCATCATTATTTTTCCCTTTTTTTTCTTTACCTAATAAGTAAGTTTGTTTTCCGCTTATGGTTCTCAAAGATAGTGGGTGTGAGCAAAAAGTGTTATCAGTACACTCACACCAAAAGTTGTAGTGGTTAGAGCCCAGTATTCTATTATTGTTTAATCATCAGCATTTGATGTTTACATATATGTATATACTCTTCTAATACGTAATGTTTAAATTGGTGTAAGTTTGGGTCTAGCTTGGTTGCTAGTGAGTGAATGTAAGGCCTTAAAGCCTGAGGTCTCACAACGTGAATCATTACATACATAGCTCTTAATCTGGAAAGTTAATTCATATAGCTTAAAAAACAAAAGACAAAATGTTCATCAAAAGCATAAAAAAATCTCTACATCATTATTAGGCTGCAAAATAGCCTGCGTATCATCAATAAAAGAGTCCATATCATAAAACATGTATTTTTGCTGAATGGTAGGGGGCTTTAGCTACCAGCTGAGCTCAAGGCACTAAATCAATTTGAAATTCAATCTCATGTTTTGATGGTACCCGGAATAAGTCATCCGGAAACACTCTCGGAAATTGGCACACAACACGTACATCTTTCAATTTTTCAACTTTTGCTTTAGAGTCAATAACATATGCAAAATACGGTCCATGCACATTACCAATTTATAAAATTTTCCGCCTTAATCAAGGAGACGATCTTAGGTATAGAGTTTTCTCTATCCTTGTAACCTGTGATTCAACTACCATTTTGTGCTTTGAGATGAGCCAACTTCTTTTTACTTGCAATAATTGCTTCGTGATATGCAACCAATCCATCCCCAACACTAAATCAAATCCATAAGAAATAGTCTAACAGGAAACTATGACCTTCTAGTTCTATTAAGCAGTTTCTTACAGTTTTAGTTGCTTTATCTGCATTGTTAGTAGTAGTCTCTACTTCAAAAGTATTATCTATCCTTCTAGTCACACAGTTAAGTAATGAGCGAAATGTTGAAAATAGAAAACTCTTTTCAAAAGTATTATCTACCCTTCTAGTCACACAGTTAAGTAATGAGCGAAATGTTGAAAATAGAAAACTTTTACTTGCCATCAAAATCAGATAGAACTCAGGCATGTACATTATTATTGATTATAAACATACCTGACATGCAATCTACATTTTTGTGGCCTCTTATTGAGTCATGGAATATATTATGGTCTTGGCTCTAGGTTTCTCTTTATCACGGGTACTTGATGACTTTCTATTTCTTGACTCACCCATTGACCTCTTCTTGAACTATTACTTAGGTACTGATGATCTATTTTTGGGGTCATGAAAAAACCTAATTAACCTATGTAGCTAGGGTAAGTTAGGGATCGTATCCACAGGGAGCATGTGGTTAGTGTTACATGATTCGTTTGATTATTTAACTAACTGAATAATTAAAACTAAACTATTGTCACTTTGATTGTACTAGATAAAAATGATCACTTTAATAAACAAAACAAAAATTTAGACTTGGTTTAGAACTATTGAGATGAAAAGAATCACAACCGGGTTTTAGGAATGTAATTGAATACACGGCTTATGTTTTACCTAATCTTGAAGCCACATATACATAACTTGTTTATCACATTTGTTGAAAGATAATTACCAACTTGATAACTGATTATGTAAATTATATAGTAAACTAACTAAAGCCACAATCTAAAAACTTTATTTGTAATCACCAATTAATGATAATAACCTAATAATTACTCAATGATTAACAATGTAAAACTGATAACTTGATAAGCAATAATCAAATCCACTAAAATAATCTTTAATCAACACATGATTCAAAACACATAAACGAAGAAAAGTTGTTAAACAATCAAAGTTTATGTCTTGACTAGGTAAAAACACAAGCATGCATAATCCAATCACAAACCGTCCACCCGGAGATGATCATGGGTGGTTTAGCCTTGCATCTTCATCATAATCTCTTCAAACTTCACTTTGTGCATATTAATCCTTGATCACTTGATGATTACAGAGAGTGCCAATGGCTTAAAAATAGTCCAAAGATTCGTTCTTGGGGTTGAAGGAGAGTTCTTTCAAAACCCTAATATTAGTGTTTAAATTGGTTTTAAAATTTGAAACAACCTTTAAAAAATATCATGTTAGACCGTAACTTACTGGCTATAAGATTACAACCTACCTTCAACCAGACGGCTAAACCTCCTGTCTTACGGGGTTCACAAACGGACTCATCACAGGGTCGTAAGTTACGGCATGAGGCCGTAGCTTACCACCTCCTTGCACGTTTGCACAGTTTTCTTCATTTTCAGCACCTTTCAAGCTATAGTATTGTTATCCTTTGTATCCTTCTCAAATAATGTTCGTTAAGCTTCATTTAACCTACATTTCAAACACGTAACAAAGTAATACCATTCGATACATAAAATATATTAAAAATGTAATATTAACTATGATACGTGCATGCAGATTAACCAATTATCAAGTACCCTTTTCATCCATAAATATTACATTTAAAACCCAGGAAATCATAAGACGCTTGGCTTGATTTTCAAAACATGAAGCACAGATTGGTACCCTTCCTACATTCTCCTAGGTGTCTTTTTTCACATTGTTTACAGACCCCATTTTCATCCACTTTAGCTTGCTTCTCATTAGGCTTTAACCTATTATCTCTAAATCCATTCTCGTGGCTATTCCATATTCTCTTGAGCTCCTTTAGGGTTGGTTCGTAAATAATAAAATCATCGCACACTATCCCACTTAATTTAACAATAAACTCAAAGTTTCTTGGACCATTAGTTTGTTTCCATAACTCTTTACTTTATCAGGCAATTACTTGATGTAGCATTAGATCCTAAACATTTTGGTGTTGATAAGATACGACACTAACCGACTGTACCCTAGATAGATCTGAACTGACGGTTGCGGATAATAGGTGCAACGGGGTTCCATGTCATTGACTTAGAATTATACTAACGGTGTGTCAACATACCAGCTTTAAACATGATGAATATAGTCTTGATCCTATTAATCTCATTTTGAGGATAATACTTTTTGATGCCCGGTTCTTTTCCACCATCCTAACTGATTTTTTAATCTCCTAACGAATCCTTATTTGCTTGATTTTCTACCACCAACATAAGGCCTCCAAAACGAACAAGCATGCAATGCACTTCACGGCTAGTCCTCACGAGATTCACAAATTTCTATGACTGCATCCATTTCAGAGACCCACTAAAACAAGGCAACAATATCCTTTTTATTAACTAAGGTAGGCGGGTGGCAACCTCTAAAAGCTTGGTAATTACAGCTTTTGGCCGGTTCAGTATTGGAATTGTCTTCATGTTTTTAATAACCTTTCCCCAAACTGTTGCTCTTATTAGTGTAACTTTTTCCATATTTGTCTTTAATTATTTACTTATAGATTTTAGTGCCTAACTCAGTATTGAAGGCATTAAAGCATGTAGATCCGGATACACCTCCTTGGCTATGGCCTCCTTGACTAGAGATCTCAGGCTAACTCTTTCTTTCGAATGTCCTCTATTGCTTGTTTCATCATTGGTGGTACCTCTTATTCTTCTCTAGTGGCGTGTTATTTCGTTTACCATGCCCACCACCATGTCCTAGACCATGACCACCTCTTTTCTCACCATATCTCTTTTATCCAGAGCTAGACATGGAAATATAACATTATCATGATTGGTTTAATAAAAAAAACCGTATGAGGTAAGATAAAGTGTTCATAACGATGGCCAAGTGTTATTAATTATTCATATTACCAGCTAGGTTCTATTCATTCCTTTTTAAGTTCTCATTAGCATCCAGACCTTTCAGAATCATAAGGTGTTTTTTTATTAATCACTTGTCTAATAACACACAAGGACACACTTATTCTAATTTAAGATGAATTAAATTGAAGTTGAAGTTATAGATTCACTAAGTACGACAAACTTAAAACAAAATCTTTCTCTCTCATCCCTCAAGACTTTCATCCAAAAGTCTTTCATTTTCATATGAAACTTTGAAAGTTTCACGTGAAAGTTTCAACTAGAAATTTAATGTTTTGCATGAATCTTTGAAAGTTATGAATGAAACTCATGAAAGTTACACCTTAAATTTTCAAATGGCTATAGAAGTTTCTTCTAAACAAAATTTAATTTGGATTATTAAGACATTGTACTTAAAATTACTGCTTTCCATGAAGCTACCCATACTTGCATCCTTAAATTGTGTCTCACTCTCAGTTTAAGTCCAGCCATTAGGAAAAGGCCCATATCTTTCAAAATATGACTCTGATACTAAATTGTAAAGTTTTAAAACCCGAGTCTCTCACCATGGTCTGAGCTTATCGCCCATTTTCCTATGATAGCATAGACACAAGGTCACAACACTAAACATGACATACATTCATACATTTACACCTATGAGCATAGGAATTAACTAACGTTTTCTTACCAATGAACTGGTAACTTTAATGTAGTGCCTCCTGACATCATAAAGTTGGACATTCACCTCCAGCTACTATGCTTCAACCCCAGATGAAGAAATTAAGTGGTGTAGTCTAGACCATGGTAATACTTACAAAACATCTTTATGCCTCAAAAACAAAATTTATATCCGTATATACTAACTTAATCAAACATTATCTTTCACTTGATATTCGTAATAAAATTATCTTTTTGTCCATAGAGTAATTAAAACCCCAAATAAATCCAAAATATAACAAAAATACCATCTAACAACAAATTTCATAATTATAAAGAAAATCAAGAGTCTACTCCATGTTTACGGACACACGCCACTTTTTTTGCCTACTTTAACATATAAAAACTCTAAAATCATAATGTAACACATGAACTTAAAATGCCCAAAATCATCAAACCCATAAAAACATGTCCAAATTAACGAATAGTTTCATGTAAATGCTAATAAATTGAACAGTAACATGTCAGTTTTGCAATTCAAAAGTAATGAGCACATAACACCTTCAAAAAAAGAAGGGTTACAAATTAACCTCAATTCAAGTAGTGCATGGATTTAGCTTAAATTCTAATATATCAATTGTGTAACCCTATTTAATTTATCACAAAGCATACTTAGACTAGGGCTACTAGGTTTTAGCATCAAGTAGTCACTTATCAGTATATCATATTATGCATAGCTAGGTTAATACTTGGTAGACTTTGATCATAGGGACAATCTTGAATAACCATTCCATAGTCTCATGTTTTACATAATTTTTTTAGGTTATCGGTTTATTAAATATGAAAATCCTAATCAAGTCTTGGATTATTAAGTTAGTACCATTTGATTCAAATTTCAGTTTTATGTCTAATCATGCCCAAATTGATCAATTTTAAATTTCAACTCAAATTCAATTGTAAATTCTCTAATTCAAATCCAATTTTAATCCAATCAGTGTTCAATTTGTTTAATCCCAACTTCAATCATCCAAATATTTTAATTTATCAAATAATCAAGACTAGGGTTTCAACTAACAACACAAAGCACGCACAACCCAACTTTACTTATGGGTGTATAACCCGCTTCTTACACTACTAAAATTTAGCAGTTTTTGCGACAAGTATTTTTGTCGCAATCTTGTCGCAAAAATCCTATACAGACAAAATTGCGACAAAAACAACTTTGTAGGAAACAACCTCCTAGCAAAATATATTTCGATAACTTTGCGACGAAACTTACCACATATTTGCGACAAACGTATTTTGTCGTAATTTTACGACAATTTACCGACACACATTTTGCGACAAATTTACTACCAAATTCGGTCAAAATTTGGTTTTAAATATTATCTGTTTTAAAACAAAACTAATATTTAAAAAAATTTATATGCGACGAATTACCGACAAACATATTTGCGACGAACTACCGACTAACGATATATTTATATCTTCCGACGAAGTACCGACCAAAAATGTCATTTATTTAAATTCTTTTTTGACAAACTAACAACTTAATGTTGCGACAAATTTGTGATAAACTTAATATATTTTGCGACAAAATACCTACTAAATATGTCTTTTATTTTAATTCATTTTGCGACAAACTTGCGACAAATATAAAAAAAATCTCGATTTTTTTTAAAAATTTACAAATTTTTCTGCATAAAACTACAATACATTTATAAGTAATCTAGAAAACCGACTACTAAATTAATAACTAATCCGAACATATCCATTCAAAAATATCAAAGTTTAAATAATTTCAAGTAAGCTTTTCTCGTAAAATACAAAACAAACAATAATTATTTTTCAAGTAATCTTTTCATAATTTCTTCCATTTGTTTTTGTAATTTCTCGCGTTCAACCCGCTCTTGTTCTCGTTCAACGTGCTCTTGTTCCCTCTCTTGTTCTCGGTCCTTTTCAATTTGTGCCAAGCGGTTTTCCAAGTTTTCTCGAGACTCTCGTTCTTTTTCTAATTCCGTTCGGACATTTTGGACCTATAATACAAGTCCGTGCAAAAATATGAAATTATAAGTCAAAATAATGTAAAAGTTAACAACAAAGTTAAAATGATCCAAATACAAGTCCGTGTAAAAATGATACGAACCTACTTTATTAAGCTAAACTATATGTTAATATAAGCGGGTCAAAATGACCCAAACCCGTGTCAAAAAGCTAAAACTATATGATTTCAATAAAACGGGCCAAATTGATCCAAACTAAAATCATATGTGGGAGGTATGGGTGTAAATCCTATAATGGTCAGGCTATATTCCCTAATTATGGAATATAGCCTGACCATTATAGGATTTACACCCATAGCTCCCACATATGGGTAGTTTATTCCTTCGTTTTGGTGTCAAACCCACAACCTCTCATATATGAATACTCG
>BJCN01340418.1:0-14257 GCA_018326445.1 Flaveria brownii
GTTCAAACAGAAGAGGTGCATGATGTTGACACGATTGATTCATTGAAAGAAGTTAATAAAAAACAAGAAGATGATTACACTAATGTAATGATGTCAAAACCAATCTTTCAAAGTGCTACACATGTTGTTGATTCACCATCTCAAGCTATTCAAGAAGTGTTCATATCTGAAGAATCTCATCCTAAAACAGCATAAAATGTGTCTGTTCCAACAGAAGAGCTGTATGATGTTGACATGATTGATTCATTGAAAGAAGTTAATAAGGAACAAGAAGAGGTTATCAAGAAGTTAAAAGAGGAAAATGAGATGTTGAAGGCTGAGTCATTGACGAAAGATATGTTGATGAATGATCTTGAAGAAAAATTAGAAGTTCTAAATGATGTATGTTAGAAATTAAAAGAAAGCTTGAAAGACAAATCAAAAGAACCTGATGTTTTACCATCAGAGGAAGAAACAGAACCTGAAATGCAAGAAATCATGGTTCAAAGAATCTCAGAAGCAGATAAAGAGAAAAGAAAAGTTGATAAAACTATGACTGAATCATCTGATGAACCAAAGTCAAAAAGGCAAAAGTCTATTAATGAAGTATTGAATGTGGATGAGATTGACATCTGGAAACAAATTGAAGCTTTAGATGATATAGACTCTGACTTTCTTGATGATTGGGATGAGAAGTTTTGGAAGATGAAGATATACATGATATTACTGAATCTCCTGTCAGAGAATTTTTAGAAGACACACCTTTGGATTTTGATGAAAGGTATAATTATTTGGTGAATAAAAAGTACAATCGAGTGTTTTTAGATGGTCTGATAGTGACTCAAATAAATGAGGAGTATGAAAAGTGTTTATTAGTTGATTCCTCTGCTCCTGCTGATCCAAATGAAATCAGCTTAGAGCATGGAGAATGGACTTCATTGAATGAAAGCATTAATATTGATAATATTCTAACTTCTTTGCTTCACCATCCAAATCCAATATGAGTATTACCTCATTGAAGATATGGTTACAATCAAGAAATTATCCGAGAAACCGAGTGAATAGATTGCAAGGAACTTTATTGAGAAACTTAGTAAGAAGTTTTCAAGAAACTAAGAAGCAAAACAGTAGGATGATTATGCTTGACACTGGTAATCCTCAATACCTTGAAATCATAAAGAGAATAAGAATTTTGTAACCTCATGAAATAAAGTCACTAGAGTTAGTTAAAAGAACACATGAAAGAAGGAAAGAGTTGATGAACATGTTACCAAAAATGAACAACAAGCCTATAATGTTTTCGTTGATTAGAAACAACTGAGGAATAAAGCCAGATCTGCTGGAGATATTGTGAGAAACGTGCTGCAGACAGGACAATCATTTTTTGAATTGCTCAATGCAATGATTGTCCCTGATAAAACAAAAGAAGTGAAAATAATAGCATGGAAGTATGATGAAGTATTTGATGCATTTTTGATAAAGAGAATGAATGTTATTTGTGATGCTTATCATTTTTATTCAAGCATCATTGCTCGTCTAGTCCAAGATCTTAAGGAGTTGCATAGATTACCTTTGATCAATCCAACAAAGGCACCTCGTGGAGAAAATTTTGTAAAACTTCTAGATCGAGGAATTTCAAGGATGTCATCTTTTCTTCAAACACGATGTGATCAAGAAGATAAAGAGTACTTCCAGCAGTTAAAGAAAAGAAAGAAGGGAGCTTCAAGTTCAGCTGAAGAAGAAAGTCATCTAGAGACATTTAGTGATCAGTACTTTGATAAAGTTACAATTCTGGATTGAAAGTAATAGATGGCACTCAATGTTCAAAACAAATTTTGAGATGGTTTTACCATGCTGATTCATTTCAATTGATGCTGGTACAAAATCTGGATGATTGGGAAAAAGATAAGATTAGTTTGTTTGGAGTTTTTGAGCTTAAACTCTTACATCCAAGTTATATATCGTTCTTGTCTAATCAAAAATTTGAAAGAGTATCGTCTAAAGCTACTGAAAATGACAGAAAATATTTAATGACGATGATCAAAGTAATGAATGTTGTTATTTAGAGAATTTCTTTAAGGAAAGCTCTTGCATATGCAAATATTATCAAGAAAGATATCAAGAACATAGAATTCATGAGGATTTAAAGCAAAGGTGTTTTGGAGATTCATTCAAGTGACTATTCAAAACCAATTGAATTATATGCAAATGTTGATATAGCACGTTTATCAAAAGAAACTTTAGAAGTGATGGAGAAGATAGAAATTAAAACAAATTAATCAAAGCCAGAGCAAGGCATTTTGGCAGCAAAATTCAAGTCTTGTATTCAGAAAGCACTGAAGGAGTTAGAGATGTACAAGAACAAGCCTATGTTCTCAGTGAAAGAAGAACATGAAGACTTCCCACTAGTCTGAAGACAAATGCAAATCTTAGGGGGAGTATTATTAGTGCTCTTTGAAGATTAGCATTATTCATTTTTTCTTCATAATAGTATAAGGACTAATTTGTAAATATGTTCCTTTGTTTTCACTTTTAGTATAAATAGGATAGTATGTGTATTTTGTAGGTGTTCAAAGCAGTTAGACTTTCTGTTATTATTCGCCTTACACATTGTATCCATTTGCAATTACTATCAATGAAAACATCTATGAATTTTAAAGTATTTTCTTGTGTGTGATTAATTTGTGTTTATATTGATCATTGCATTACAATATCATCACAGATCGATCCATTTTGAACCTATTAATTCTTAACTCTATCCAACTACTTCACCTCCATCATGGTAGATCCTCCACTTTATGAAGATCAACTCTTGGAGTTTTGGAGGAACTGTCAAGAGGTCACCATGGATACAGAGAAGGCACTGTCTGTGATAGTGCAGGGGAGGACAATCTTTATCACTCCAGCCTCCGTTCACACTCATCTTAGGCTGGATGATGTAGAAGGTGACTTGTCATTCCCCAAGTATGCTATCAACCATTCCTTTAGGCAGATAGGCTAAGAAGGTGATTACTCTGTAAGAACCTTTAGAAAAGGAAAGGTGTCCTCCCAGTAGAAGTACCTCCTCCATGTTGTCATCCATTGTCTATCTAACAAGCATGGAGGATGAGACCAAATTCCTGAAGACTTTTCCTACATAGTCTATGGGATGGTTCAGGGGGTCAAGTTCAGGTACTCTCAGTATGCATATACAAATTTGCTTGCTAACTTGGACTCCTTAGAATATTACATGTTCTCTAGATCTGTCCAGCACATTCTTAACTATGAACTAGGCTCACAGTTAAGGGTATCAGGTAATGTTCTAAAAATAGGACAGATGAAGCGTGACATCTTCAAAACTATGAGAAAGCCTACTGTGGGCTTCTAAGGGTACAAATAGCCCATGTCCTAAAAATGTCAGAGCTCATTGTTCAAGTGACAACCTAGTAGCACCAGCTAGTGTTGAGCCCACACCTTCTACTTCTCAACCACATAAACAACCTCAAATAACCATCACCTACACAAGAAAATCCAAACAAACCCCTGCATAAGCTGCTCAGCTTGTGCAGGCCCCCGTATCCTCACCCATGTAGGAGCAAGTGGATACTGGAGCTCCCACTTACCCTGAGGAGAAAACCACTCCCATCTAACCAAGAATCAGTACTGAGGTTCCTCATGCTCAGCCTAATAAGCTCAAAACCCCCACAGCCTTAAGCCTTCACTCAAAGTCTCAAAACTTTAGTGAACAACCTTTAGGGGAAAGTTACCATCCCCAGCCTTTTGATCTTAACCAACCCATACCCAACCTAGGATTCTATGATGATAAGGAAATGGGATTCAGTGAGTACCATGAGTCTCTCTTCTTCTCCCCTGCTCAAGAAGAGATGAGTACTCCTGCATCACCCATGTCTAGCCCACATCATCCACCGACTACTGAGGTGGATCTCCCTGAACAAGTTCAAGAGGTCCATATGGAAAAGGCTCTCACTTCTATAAGTGATTACATCATTAAGACCTTAACCATCGCAACCCAACCCCTAGACACTTCAACTGAAGTTGTCATGGTGCAGGGGAAATCCAGCAGCCAAGAACATAGTGATAGTGATGAGAAAGAAGACTTTGGTCTTATTCTCTTATCCCTTTGTGAGTCTTCTGATGAACATGAGGGGAGTGTGAAACTAAAGGTGCAAAAACTTACTAAAACCTTCACCTATTTAGTTTCCAAGGTTAGTTACCTGGAATCTCATGTGACTACCTTGAAAAGGAGGGTCTATGATCAGTATCTTAAGATGTCTGATCTCAAGGACAAGTTAGTTATAAGACCTCTAAGGAGAACTCAATCAGTAACACACGAACATGTGGATGTGATAGAACTAACCTCCAGCTCAGCTATGTAAGAGGGTGATGCTACCAAAAAGGAGGAGAAAGTCCTAGCAATCACAGTTGCTAGGAGTTCTTCTCAGAATATGACACTGAGGATTCACCACCCTCACTTGCAATTGTCCATATTTGGCAACCTCCCCAAGTCCATATTGATGTGGACTCTCACCTATCTGATTGACCTTCCACTTGCCAATCCAAGTAAAAATAGGCAAGTTGCAAGGTTAGCAGATAGGATTCAAGATAGGGTGCTAGAAGAGTTCAAGCTGAGATCCAAATTATATAGACAGAGGCTAGCAGGCAAGACTATTGGTCAACTGGATGTTGAGGTGGACCCTAAGATTAGCTTCGAAGAGGAAACTTTGACTAAAGGCCCAGTAGTTGAGCCTGAGAACCTTGAGACAGGAACCTTTCAGCACCCATTACCCTCAGTGAGGCACCAGCTGCTAAAGGTACTTCACGACATTTCTCTGGGCAGAGCTTGAGTGCTGAACCAAGCAATGAAGGCCAAAGCTCTCTCCACCCGGAGTCACCAAGGCCTGTGAGGGACAAAGGGAAAAGGAAACTAAATCATGAGGAGATGGAGAAGGAGGAGAGAGAGAGGAAGAGGAAGCTAAGGGGAAAAGGTTCAGGTGGGTCCCCAGGCTTCATGGAAGCTACAACCAGGGTTGCTCCTAGGCCAAACTCAAGATGATGAGTTGAGGGCAGCCAGATTAAACTACTTAAGGACCAGGAACTACAATATATGTGTACTCATCTCTCCTCCATTATACAAGCTTAATGAATTGGTTGACACTGAGTTGTCAAAGGAGAGGAAGGAAACAAAGGATGTAGAATTACTCCTTAAGTTTAAGGAAGAAAGGAGAAAGAAAAGACATTACAAGCATGCTCCTACCCTCCCCCCAGTTCACGAAAGCCCTGAGACAAAGGATGTGGCATCTGAGTAACAACCTTAGGTAGACACGGAAGCAGACAGACAAAACATGATCAGCTACCTGAGTTCCACAGGCCTGTATCAGTCATTTGCACTTCTTCCCTTATCATATAAATACATAGAATTTGAGTACCTCAAGCAACTTAAGCAATAAGTGATAAAAGAATAGAAAACTATTAAGAGGAAGATGAGGGAAGAAGCTGAGAAGTCAAGAACCATCATCCAAAAGAGCCAAAAGAAGTCTGTTGATAGGTAGAGGATGATTAGCTTCTTGAAGCTATATGGATTCTATGGAAGGAACCTTGGTCCAATGTCTCTATCCATTATGGATGAGCACATTTGAGTGATCAAGCAGAAGATTAAAAAGTGAGAGCTTGTTGACTTGCATTCTCCACCAACTCAAGCTCTACCCGAAGTTGAGGTCAAGGTTGAATGCTAAGACACAACACAACCTAATCCATAGCAGAGTCCTGATCCCCCTCCTTCTAAAACTGTGAGGGAAAAGGACCCAACTGAGAAAGACACATAAGAACAACCTGGTACTGAAGGCTAGTCTTCTCATTTAAAGTCTTCAAAGAGGAGGAAAAGAATGACCATGAAGAGGGACACTAAGAAGAAAAGGATGTCCAAGGCATCCACCTCTACACCTCAGGATGAGTCAAAGCATCCTGAGGTAGCTTAAGAAGAGACTACTTAACAAAGTCCAATACAAGTAGAACCTCTTACAGCTGGAAGACCTATCCTGTCCTGGACTTTTGCTACAAAACCAGATAGATGGTTTGTCATCAAAAATCAAGGAGGTCAAGATGTCTATTTCCATCAAGACATGCTTGATCTTCCTCTACATGATCTCTATGACATGAGGAGGTACTATGAGAGTCTGAGAGATCCTAACCAAATGATGAAGAAGTGAATGGTCTTGATCCTAATAAGGACTGCCAATATTTGAGTAACCTTCTTTGTTTTGGTAGCATCAGCCTAGGGAGAGTTTGTAAGGTTTATACTTAAAGGCTAATGCGACCAAAGCAACCAAAGAGATTCCAGCATGCATGCATGCATGAAGTGGAGAGTAGAGTTACTTCAAAAGATTTACACAACTCAGAGAAAATATTCTAAGTGTAAAATCTTCTAAAGTCAAAGATCAAATCTTCTGAAGCCAAAGATGAAGTCTTTGGAATCTTCAAAGACAAAGTCTTCCAAAGCCAAAAGACTGAAGACTAATTTCTTCTGAAGACAGAGAAGACATGTTTTCACTGATCACCTTTTGACAAAAGCCGACAAACTTTCCACTGCCACTCTGAAGACTTACCAACTTATACAAGTTGGTGAAAAGGTCCATGCTTTTGTAAATTGTAGATTATGGTTTGTGGTCTATAACTTTCTACTTTATACCTTTTATCCTTTTTTTTAATATATTAGGATGTGAGCTATGGCATGTCAAAGTCACAAGTCAAAAGGCAATATGCCTTTTGAAATTACATAGATCTTGTTGTCTTGATTAGTTTTTCTAGGTGGCTTTAAAAGTATAGTTGATTATAGGATGTAGTATAAAGTATCTTAGGTTCTTGTATTTATTTTCATGCCTTGTAACACTTGTAATAGAACTTGAGAGTAATATACAACATTCTTGAAAACCATACTTATCTAGTTCTTGTTCTTTATACTGCCTCATACTTGTGTTCTTAGCATACTTAACTTAAACTCGATTCCCTATTTGACCTGTTAAGTGTTCTAACACTCTCCATTATGAGACCATTTGTATTGACCATCCCTTAAATGGTCCTATGGCTGAGACCCTCAGTTAAAATCTGGAAAGAGGGAGAAAAGGATGGCCATGAAAAGGGATAGTAAGAAGAATAAAAAGTCCAAGGCATCCACATCTGTACCTCAGGATGAGTCAGATCATCCTGAAGTTACTCAAGAAGAGTATGCTCAACCAAGTCCAACTAATATAGAGCGCCTTGCTACTGGGAGACCGATCTTGTCTTGGATGTTTGCTACTAATCTAGACAGATGGTATGTCACTAAAGATCAAGGAGGTCAAGACATCTATTTCTTGCAAGACATACTTGACCTTCCTCTATATGATCTTTATGACATGAGGATATACTATAAGAGTCTGAGGGATCCTCACCCAATGATGAAGAAGGGAATGGTCTTGATCCTGATGAGGACTGTCAATAAATAAAGATCAAAACTCAAGGATATCTTCTGTTTTGGTAGCATCATCCTAGCAGGAGTTCGTAAGGACTACATTTAGAGACCAATGCAACCAAAGATCTCACAACATGTGTAACAACCCCCTCCTCGATCCCAAGGTGAGTTAAGGACTCATACTAAGTATCTAAGTAGGTGTTTGTCTAAGTCATACGCCTGGACAGTGCTTATGCACCTGGACAGTGCTCATGCGCTTGGACAGTGCCCATGCACCTAAGCCTCGGGCGTTCCAGCAGTGCTCATGCGCCCCAACAGTGCCCATGCGCATGTCTTGGATGTCCCAGCAGTGCTCATGCACCCCAACAGTGCCCATGCGCATGTCTCGGATGTCCCAGCAGTGCTCATGCGCCCCAACAGTTGTCATGCGCCTAAGATTTTACACTTATGTATATGTACATGTTTTAATTTCTTAGAGGATTTTATTGTCTGGTATTAGTATCGAATTATTTAGCAGCTCCAAAATATAAAAATTCAACATAGATCTTACAATTTAAAATGAATATAAGATGATTACACATTCACGGTTCAAATACATACATGCATATGACACCTTTAAAAACTTATAAAACAAGAAACTACCATCGACAACAAAATTATGCTACAAACTAATAAACTCACAGAATAAAATTCAGTCAAACACCTACTAAACAACAAAAGAATCAGTCTCCCCTTTCACCCACTCACCACCTTTCCTTGATTCCACCAAACTCCCTTAAACACTCCACCCCTCTCTTCTTCCCATATATGCAAAACATTCAACCCTCATTCAAACTTCCATCTCTCTCTTTCTCTCAGATTCTCTCAACCGAGAACTCACACACACACTTCTATTTCTTCATTCTTCTAGCAAAATCTCAAAGAACAACACCATTCCAACTTCATCCACGCCAAAACAAGCAAGAAAGTGAGATTTAGTGAGCTTTTAGTGCATGGTTCTTGCAAGAACTGATGGGTTTTGTCACTTGTAAAACCAAGCAAGTTTAACCATTTAAACTTAAAAAAACGCAGCGGATATAAAGGTTAACATGTGGTTTGTAATCTGAAATTTTTGATCATTTTCAAGCACAAACAAAACCCAAGAATGAGGATCTTTATTTATATAAAATAGCAAGCTATCAAAACAAAAATACAACCATAGGGAGTTGTAGAAAACAACCTTTCTTTGACAAGTTGTTGTGGTTGTTTAGGATGAAGAAGATGATGTTTTGAGTGGCTAATCTTCAAAGGAGAAGACCTCAAACCGTGATACCCCAAGCCCTTCAAACACCTTGCTTGTTAGGATGCAACACCAAAAAGAACCTCTTCTTCTTGCTCCTCTAAAACCCGAAACTTTCAGCAAAGTTTTTGGCTTCAAACTCGAAATTTTCAGCCAAGTATTTTGCTTCAAACTCGAAAATGGCAGCCTTGGTTGAGAGGATTTCTTGTGTGTGAGAGAGAGTGTGTTAGGGAGAAAATGATGGATGAGTGTAGAGTGAGTTATGACTTGCAAGAAACAAGGCAAAGTTGGGATGTCCTAGGCCCCTTGGGCGGCCGAGATTCCCATTTAAAATGGGTTTCCCACCCATTTTATATTTTTATAAAATTTACACTCTTTCAATCCCTAAATTTATAAAATTAAAACCTATTTTAATTTTATAACATCAACTCAATTTTATTTGTTATTGTTTAACCAACTTAAATAATGAAACAAATAAATATCTCATGAACCAATTATCCATATGATGTTGTTCTATCACAAGAGCAACGATTTAGAAAAACAAATTTTCTAAATAGGTGTCAATATTTATTTGTATGATATCATCAACAAACAAATATTTATTGGTGTTTGTTTGGCTTGTTATGGGGTATGACCTGACTTGGATCATATAGTACTAACCACATCTATCTTGTATGTGTCTTGTGCATATAAGATCCAAAAGTATGTACGTATGTATGTACGCATGTGTGTACGCATGTGTGTACGTATGTATGTACGTATGTATGTACGTATCTATGTACGTATGTATGTACGTATGTACGGACGTATGTATATATGTATGTATGTATGTATGTATGTATGTATGTGTATGTGTATGTGAAAAATCAATAGATAAACAAGGTTTACAAAGGAAATTCAAAATACAAAAGAGAAAAATAAACAAAATGAGAAAAAAATATGTCAAAGCGGCCATATAGGTGCCAGTGAGCACATTAATAAAAGATATGTCATAAGCATACGTATTATGTGTTAATATTTTCATCTTTGAGAATATTTTATGACACAGGAGATAAAATCAAAAGATGGGGCATGTAAGTCTGACTTGGCTTACGAGTCCTAAACGTCTTGCGAGAGCAAAACATAAGTCCAACTGGTAGTTAATAAGTCCTATAACTAGTTAATATTCTATGTTCTGAAATGTTTCTCGTGCTAGTTATGCTCAAATAGATATTATCTAAGACAATAACGAAATCTGAGAAAGCTGATTAGAAGTAAAAGGTTTAAGTCAAATTGGGGTAACTTGAAATCTTAATAGGGTCATGAAGCTGGATAAGGTTTTTGCAGGATTTTTGATTGTGAGAACCACTGAATTCACAAAACTTAACCAAGACATGATAAAATCATAGCTTATGTGTCTAAGTAACCTTGAAGTCTAAGTTTAAGAGGATACAATATATTGACAATCAACGTAACCAATTGTATTTATAAAAAGGCTTGTAAGGTTATTTGTAAGGCTGATGCAAACCCAAACACCCAAAGTCTCTGCTGCATGCATGCACAAGTGTACTAAAGTGGAATGCTTCGGAAGTTTCACAGTGCCTTAGAAATTATTCTAAGTGTGAAATCTTTTGAAGCCAAGACCAATATCTTCCGAAGCCAAAAGATGAAGTCTTCCGAAGCTTCAAGGACAAAGTCTTCCGAAACCAATTATCAAGACAGATTTCTTCCGAAGACTTTTTAAATACATGCTTTAGCTGATGTAACCTTTTACCTAAAGCTGGACCACTTTCCGCTGCAACTCTGATATGTTACCAACTTTACATGAGTTTGTGAAAAGGTCCATGCTTTTGGTAAACTGTACATTGAGGTCTTGAGTCTGTAACTTTCCACTTTATGTACTTTATCCTTTTTGTAATATATTACGATGTGAGCTATGGCATGTCATAGTCACTAGTCAAGAGGCAATCTACCTTTTGACTCTACATTGATTTTGTTGTCTGGATCATGTATCCAGCTGGCCATCAAAGTATGGCCGGCTGTAGGTTGTAGTATAAGTATTTCTAGTCCTTGTAACTTATCTGTAGAACTTTGTAAACCACTTGTAAGGAACTAGAGAGCAATATACATCAACCTTGAAAACCAACTACTTGTGTTTTGTTCTTGTTCTGTCTCATATACACTTGTGTTTCTTAGTTCTCAAAACTGATTTTTTCTAGTTCCTCATTTTAATTGTTAAGTGTTGTTTCACACTCTCCTCTTATCCTGATCATCTTATGAAGAAAGGGATGGTCATCATCATAATGAGGACTGTCAACATCTGAAGTCTTCAAGTGTCTTGGTAGCATCAGCCCAGGGGGAGTTTGTAAGGTTATTTGTAAGGCTGATGCAACCCAAATACCCAAAGTCTCTCCTGCATGCATGCATGGTGTATTGAAGTGAAATGCTTCGGAAGTTTCATACTGCCTTAGAAATTATTCTAGGTGTGAAATCTTCCAAATCCAAGACCAATATCTTCCGAAGCCAAAAGACGAAGTCTTCCGAAGCTTCAAGGACAAAGTCTTCCAAAGCCAACTATTGAAGACAGATTTCTTCCGTAGACTTTTTAAATACATGCATTATCTGATGTACCTTTTACCTAAAGCTGAACAACTTTCCGCTGCAACTCTAATAAGTCACCAACTTTGCATGAGGTTGTGAAAAGGTCCATGCTTTTGGTAAATTGTAGAACTTTGTAAACCACTTGTAAGGAACTAGAGAGCAATATACATCAACCTTCAAAACCAACTACTTGTGTTTTGTTCTTGTTATGTCTCATATACACTTGTGTTTCTTAGTTCTCAAAACTGATTTTCTCAAGATCCCTATTTGAATTGTTAAGTGTTGTTTCACACTCTCCTCTTTATGTTGTTGTGTTGTAAAGTGCATAACCCTTCACCCGGTCCTACAATTAGTATCAGAGCATTTCAGGCTCTTGATATAAGATCTCACCATCTTAAGAACCCTCACACACACAAAATACTAACCCGTCAAATGGCAGTTATCTCTAAAGATGATATGGAAACTGGAACCATGACAAAGTCCCCACTGATCACTCTTGATGACTTTGACACTTGGTGAAAAAGAATGGAAGGCTTCATCAAGTGTCAAGACTCAAGAATATGGGAATTTGTTGTCTCTGAACCTTACATACCAATCACCCCTTCAGCTGCTACTGGAGGTGGTATGATCCCCAAAGATGTGGCTGACTTCTCAGAAGAATATTGAAAGAAAGTAGAAATTGATCAAAAAGCCATGACAGCCCTTCAGACTGCTCTTCCAAACTCTGTATACAGAGGTTTCAAGAAATGCAAAACAGCTAAGAAGCAGTGGGATGTATTGAAACTAATGTATAAGGGTTCCACTAAAGCCAAGGAGAACAAGAAGGATTCCTGAAGCAACAGTTTGAAAATTTCACCTTCAAAACAGGTGAGACCATGACTCAACAATACTTCAGGTATGTTGAAATTGAGGATACCCTAGTGGATGTTGGAGTAACTCTTGAGAACAGGGACATTATAAGGAAGTTTATGTCCTCTCTTCCTAGGAAATGGACACATTATTATGTTTTAATCAAGAGAATTGAGAACTTTAAGACTCTCACTTTGACAGAGTTGTATGGCATTCTCAGTGGATACCAGATGGAGATGAACATGCAAGGTTCACCTTGTAACTCTAGTAATCAAATGGGTTCAGCGCTTCATATGACTGAAGGGGATAGCATAGAACCCTAACATCATAGCATATGCTACCCTAACATCTCATAAAAGGGTCCTTTCATCACCTTCCTAGAGACATCAAGGAAGAACTATACTCAAGGAAGCCCATTCCAAGAGACAAGTTCCTCTCAAGCCTTTGTGTCTTCTGATGAAAGTTGTGGCAGCTTCCTATTCACCTTTGAAGACCTGGACTGTATCTATCTAGATAATCTGGAGTACATGGAAATAGTCCAGCAAATGGCTCTTCTCACTCACAGAGCCACGAGGTTCTACAAGAGGACAGGAAGGAAGTTTCCCAACAATACAGCCAGTGGAAAGTTTGGGTTGGATAAAAGCAAAGTTAAGTGTTACAACTATAACTTGATGGGTAACTTTGCTAGGGAGTGCAAGGAACCAAGAACAAATGGTGGACAAGCATAATCTAGACCAAACGACACTGATAAAGCTACCCAGAATAAGAAGCCAAAGCAGCAAGCTGCAGTTGCTATTGAAGAAGGAGGCTTTGACTGGAGCTTTCAGGTGGAAGATGCATCTCCAAACCAAGTAAACTAAGTGCCAGGATGAGCTTGTGATCAACGAAGCCCGGGCAGAAAAATGTGTTCTTGAAGAAGAGACCTTCAAGAATATCATATCCTCATCCTTGCATGCAAAAGTTTGTTATCAAAATAAGCAGGGACTGGGATCTAATGAGATAGTTCCTCCACACACAATCTTGTCTGTAAGATCACCTAGGTGGGGAACTTGTGAAGATGAGCATCCTCACAAAGACCCCTTGAGTGAAGAGGATGAAGAAGTGGTAGTGAAGAATTCCTCTAAGAAGAGTGATAAGGAGGATTCTAAGAAGGGTCACTATTCTTCTGAGGAGAGCAGGAAGCATAGGATAACCAAGTCTATGAGGAAGAACTTGATCAGAAAGAGCAAGAGAAAGGCTAGGAGGTGTCACACCCCCGGGCCCAGGTAGGGTGGGACGTCACAGATTAGCAACAACATACATTGCAGCGGAAACAAACCAATATAAGAGCTCAAAGGGAAAGAACATCACATGGCATTTCAAGTTTTTAAAAGACACCGGGCTGGAAATAGATCCAAACCCCAAATGTTTACATGTTTCAACATAAATTAAATAGTCATTGTATCAAATTGTTCAAGTCATAATTGGTCACACAAACAATGCCATGGTCTCGGGGTTGAGTCTAAGTCTTCCATAATAGCTAAGAGTCTTCATGGGTTACCTGAAACATGCTCAAAAGAAAATAGTGTCAACTAAAAAGTTGGTGAATTCAAGTGCTTAAAGTTTCAAAACAATAAAAGGAACTCTTAAAGTCCACAGTAAAGGTTTTAGAATCAAGTGTGAAAGCTTATGAAAAATGTCATTTGATTTTAAAAGTGTCATTTTTAGTATCAGTCATCGTGGGGTATCACAATCAACCCTGCACTTGGTCCCCGGTTGGTCTCTTCTAAACTTGTGTTTAACCAGATATTCCCGAAGGAAGGAACCAAGCCTCATATCAGTGAATCATACCTGCTAGGATGGTTCACCATAGTTTCTTAATCAAAACTTGTTACATGCCCCATACGATCACTCAGGATCTCAGTGGGGTACCTCCCTGTAGCGGAAGCCACTGTGTGTGGGGGATTCCCCAAATAGATCTATCCATATAAAGCAAGCGGTTCACAAAAGAATTAATGATCATGATATAAGTATCAGCAGGTATCCAAAAGTCCCACATACAAGCATCAAGTAAAGCACAATCATAGTTCATAAAACAAAAGAGCATGTTTCATCCCAAAAACAGTAAGTAAAAAGGGATCACT
>BJCN01340447.1:5710-23767 GCA_018326445.1 Flaveria brownii
ATTCTCCCCAACCTGAATCATCCAAGCCAGAATCTCCAAAGGCTAAACCTTCCTCAGATCCCAAAGGAAAAAAGGAAGATGACTGCTGAAGAGATTTTGGAAGAAGAAAGGTTAGAAAAGCTGAAGACAGAATGTAGACTCACCTCTGGGAAGTTGCTGCCTGCAAGTAGCACAGAAGCAGTAGCAACTCAATAGTCTATCAACAATAAAAGAAAAGTGGAGGTGATTGATAGGCTCATCAATCTAGAAGTAAGCAATAAGGAAAATCTCCTGCTCCCACTTGATTAGCTTATGAAATTGGAAAAGGCAACCCTACTGCAGGAGGAGAAGGAGGAAGCAGCAAGCTTGGTCGAGGAAGAAGAGAAGAGGAGGAAGAAGGAAGAAGATGAGCTCAAGCAAAGGGTAGAGGATATCCTTTTTCAGGAAGAGTTGGCTCCTCATGAAAATGAGACGATCTTGTTTCTTTTCAAGAAAGAACAAGATCAGATCAACAAGGAGAGGAAGAAGGTTGTAAGGGAGAAGGTGAAAGAAAAGAAGAAGAAGGAAGAGGAGGCTAGACTTACGGCTGCCAAGAAGGTAGGAGACAAAGCCTTGATTAACGCTTATCTCAGGGCCCATGGCTTCACTAGCAGGCAACTAGGTCCCGTGTCAGAGAGAACCCTACAGCAACATATCAGCGATATCAAAGCTGACATTCGCTTAGAAAGAAGGAAAGAGGTACACCAAACTCAAAGTGTATAGAGGATGGTACCTAAGCCAACACCCAAAACATAACCATCAAAACTAGAGCCCACACCTTTTCCCTTTCCATCAAAACTAAACCCAATACTGAATCCTACACCCCTAAACCTACACCATCAGATCTAATCCCATCATCATCCATTGCCACACAACAACAACCACCACTAGTTATCCTACAACCCAAAACATAACAACTACCCAACCCATCCTCTAAACCATCTAAACCTATAACCTTGGAAGAATTGAAGGAGATCAAGAGAAAGCTCATCAACTTTACAACCCTGAGCGACATCTCTTGTAAGGAAGAGTCCATAAATCTAAGATACATTGATGGATCTTCATGTTCCCTCATAAGAGATGCACTCTTTGATCTTCCTAGAGGAACACTGGACCAAGTTCTTCAACTCTTAGCCATAAACTCTGACTCCCTCAAAGAAGAAGAGAAAAAAATGAGAAGAAGACTGGTGACACTACTGGATACCAGGAAAGATGATAAACTGTCAAATTAACCACTCATTCCTAGGAAAAAGATTATCCAGTGGAGGTTTGATGACTCCTCTCATAACTTTGTTGTGAAAAGAGAGAATGGTGAAGTAAATAGACTTAACACACCACCTTTGCTACACTCAAGTAGGTTTGATATTACTGAGCTGGCAGAGAAGCCATTATCCAACCCCTCAGACTCCTAAGAAGTTGATCATATCAGAATTCATCTAGGTGGTCTTCATCTTGCTGAGTTAACAAAGAAGGCAAGAATTGAAGAGGAGTTGAAGATGAGAAAAGATAAAGAAGAAAGTGCCAGTACTGAAGGAAGATCATTCCTTCAAATGATTCAAGGCACTACTTCAAAATCCATAGTTAGATGGGAATATTACTATAATTCCTATCAACTAACTCTCTTCAGAGGGTCACAACAAAGTGTGCACGTCATTCACCAAAACAGATTGGATCTCCTATACACCAATGACCTGTACAAGCTTCTCAGCACTACTTCTGTAAAGAACAAAGAAACTGACAAGTATCTTCTTTCCTTAGTGTTGAAGGTTTTGAGAAGAAGAGAAGAGTGAAGTTTTGGTAGCATCCCTTTCATCCAACTGATCGATAGGAATCAACTATTTCTTCAAATCAGGAATCACCCTAACATCTTTCAAAGTCCATGAACCAGAAGTAACTAAATCCATGTCATCCATGCCTATAACATCAAGAACATCATTGTTCACCAATCTTACCTTACCAAAATCACCCTTTTTAGATTCTGCAATGCTTCGCTATTATGGGTAGCATGAAATGAACCTCCAGAATCCATGACACAGGAATCCACACTACTCTCCATGCTACAGATTAAAGCATCATCGTCTGAGTAGTCTGTTATGATGTTAACTTCTTTCTGATCATTCGAACACTGATTCCTAAAGTGTCCCACCTGTTTATAGTTCTAACAAGTCATATCTCTCTGAGCCCTAGACTGACTCCTTTTCCTATTCTTACTCCTACTACCTCTGTTATTTTATCTTCCTCTACCAACATTCAGTAATTCACTTGATGATTCACCGGAATTTCTTCGTCTGATGTCTTCACCCGTAAAAATATCCTGAACCCCATTTAAAGTGAATGCACTAGTGGAACTAGTAATCGTTGTAATAGTGCCAGCCCAACTATTAGGAAATGATAATAATAGTAGTAGAGCCTAAACCTCATCCTCGAATTTGATGCCAACTGACTCAAGTCTTGACAAAATCGAGTTCAAATTATTGATGTGCATTAAAACTGAACTTCCCTCTTTCATCTTTGTATTAACCAGCTCTCGAATCAAGAAAACTTGATTTGTTGGCGAAGGCTTCTCGTACATATTAGATAACGCATCCATGATACCTTTTGTTGTAGTTTCCTTCAAAATGTTGAATGCAACATCATTTGTCAGCGATAACCTAATAACCTCCTTGGCCTTTTTATCCAAAGTTTCCCACTCAGTTGGTTTCTTATTTTCTGGTTTCTTACCCAAAACAACATCCATGTTTTTCTGAACAAGCAAATCCTTCATTTGTATTTTCCACCAACCAAAGTCTTTTCCATTAAACTTCTCAATCTGAAGTTTTCCACACTCAGCCATTATGTCAAAGTATAATTTGTTTACTAATCGAGTCAAGACCGAAAAGTAATACCAAACATAACCATGGCCGGCTGCCTGAACTTGAGTGTTGTTCTATTGAACACTATCCTTTTTCTTAGTCTAAAAAAATAAGTAAACAAACTAGTTCAATAATGCACTTGAGAATTCTTGACTTTGGGTCTCAGTAAATATATCAAAAGAAACTTGTTAACCCCTTGATAACATTAAAAAATACTACCTGGTCAATTTGCCCTACAGCAACACTAAAATGAACCAATAATCAATAGCAAAACCTGATGATCAAACCCAAAGCGAAACACAATAACCAATAATCAGAAACTAAAACAAACTAGAGACGCAAACCTGCTCCTTGGTTTCTTTCTGATAGAACGGAATGGATTGCGGTTGAAACGGGTAGAACGGAACACGACTTCTTTCGATTGGTGTGATGGACAAAAAATAAAGAAAATCTTATTATTTCTACCCCTTTTTCTTTTTTCTTCGATGGCTTGCACAATAAATAACAACACCCTTTTTTTCTTTTTTTCTTCTATCTGTTTGATGTAACACAAAACAAAAACAAAGCTATTTTGACTTTTCTTATTTGTAAGTAGGATAAACAACGCTTCTGATTTGTACAACGAGCTCTAAAAAAGGAATATATAAAGCAATCAATTGCTTTAATTCTTTCTTTAAATGCAACGAGCAAAGACCAAAAAATATATATAGGGCACTAGCCATCCCGCGATCATGGGATAACGGCGGCTATCTGCTGACCCTTAAACCTTATGTTGACAACCCCTTTCTCTCGCGATATGTTTTCTATGTATAACGAGTTGTAGCTTTGATACCACTTGTTAGGAATCCGAGTGTAGATCGACATAAAAACACAATCAAACTGTGAGAGAAAATAATAAAAAAGATGAACACGCAAGATTTAACGTGATTCAGTCGATGTGACCTACGTCCACGGGCTGCAACCAGGATAATACTTTTATCCCTTTCTTCCTCACTCTTGAGGAATTACAAGTACAATACACATATAAGTAGGGAAAATTAGGGTTTACAACTTAATCTTAAGAAAACCTTAATGGGCTAAAATTAAATGAAAATGGGTCAGGTCTTTAATTTAATTAATTTGCCACTGAGTTATCTTTTAACCCGAGCCCAAAATCAAGACTCTATAAACCCAACAATCTCCCACTTGGAGGCTTGATTATCTTCAAACTGCCTTCTGATGTGAAAACTTGTACCTATTGTAATCTTCCTCGTCTTCCTGGTTGCAGCGGCCTTCTCATCAGTTAACCTGAAGGCCCGTTGAAGCACCCCCAAGCTTCAACACATTAGTCACGGTTGTATATGCCCATGGCCCGTTCTACATCCCTACTGGCTCCCACTAAAACAAACTGCCAGATCCTGAAACACCCTAAGAACAAACACTCTCGATATTTAACAAGTAATCCTATAGAGAGATTTTATCAGATGGAATATTAGTTCTTTTAACCTACTGTCATCTAGGAACAGTAACTGAAGCACGAGCTATGCTCCCACTGCCACGAAATCCTTTCACTGGTTTTCCTGAACTCTTCCATGCACATTCACTCTGAATCTTTCCTGTGATTTTAGGTTTCTTACTTGTAAAGAAAACCTTCTTCTATCCATGAGATTCTTTGAACCAGAATATAGTCTTTTTCTGAACTGGAACATCACTTCCTTTAGATGGTAAACTAACCATAAACAATAAACCCATTTTCTTTCCACGAGCAATGATAAGATTACCTTTAACAACTTTCCACTGCTTATTTCTGAACTTAACCTCATGTCCTTGTTCATCCAACTGATTGATAGAAATCAACTATTTTTTTCAAATCAAGAATCACCCTTACATCTTTTAAAGTCCATGAACCAGCTAAAGTAACTAAATCCATGTCACCCATGCCCATAACATCAAGAACATCATTGTTCGCCAATCTTATATTACCAAAATCACCCTTTTTAGATTCTGCAATGCTTCACTGTTATGGGTAGCATGAAACGAACCTCCAGAATCCATGACCCAGGAATCCACACTACTCTCCATGCTACAGATTAAAGTATCATCGTCTGAGTAGTATGATGTGGTGTTAACTTCTTTCTGATCATTCGGACACTAATTCCTAAAGTGTCCTACTTATTTACAATTCCAACAAGTCACACCTGTTTAACCCCTAGACTGACTCCTTTTCCTATTCTTACTCCCACTACCTCTGTTATTTTATCTTCCTCTGCCAACATTCATTAATTCACTTGATGATTCACCTAAATTTTTTCATCTGATGTCTTCACCCGTAATAATATCCCGAACCCTATTTAAAGTGAATGTGCTGGTGGAACTAGTAATTGTTGTAACAATGTCAGCCCAGCTATCAGGCAATGATGATAACACTAGTAGAGCATGAACCTCATCCTTAAATTTGATGCCAACTGACTCAAGTCTTGACAAAATCAAGTTCAATTGTTGATGTACATTAAAACTGAACTTCCCTCTTTCATCTTTGTATTAACTAACTCGAATCAAGAAAAATTTATTTGTTGCCGAAGGCTTCTCGTACATATTAGATAACGCATCCATGATACCTTTTGTTGTAGTTTCCTTCAGAATGTTGAACGCAACATCATTTATCAGCGGCAACCTAATAACCGCCTTGCCCTTTTTATCAAAAATTTCCCACTCAGTTGGTTTCTTATTTTCTAGTTTCTTACCTAAAACAACATCCAAATTTTTCTGAACAAGCAAATCCACCATTTGTATTTTCCACCAACCAAAGCCTGAACTTGAGTGTTGTTCTATTGAACACTAGCATTTTCCATAGTTCTAAAGAAAATAAGTAAACAAACTAGTTCAATAATGAACTTGAGAATTCTTGACTGTGGATCTCAGTAAATAAATCAAAAGAAACTTGGTAACCCCTTGATAACCACAAAAAATAAACTACCCGGTCAATCTGCCCTATAGCAACACCAAAATGAACCAATGACCAATAGCAAAACCCGGTGATCAAACCCAAAGCCAAACCCAATAACCAATTATCAGATCCTGAAACAAACTAGAGACGCAAACCTGCTCCTTGGTTTCTTTCTGATGGAACGGAATGGATCACGGTTGAAACGGGTAGAACGGATCATGACTTCTTTCTATTGGTGCGATGGACAAACAATAAACAAAATCTTATTGTTTCTGCCCCTTTTTCTTTCTTCTTCGATGGCTTGAATAATAAACAACAACACACTTTTTTTTCTTTTTTTTCTATCACTTCGATGCAACACAAAAGAAAAACAAAGCTCTTTTACTTTTCTCTTTTGTAAGTAGGGTAAACAAGGCTTATGCTTTGTACAACGATCTCTAAAAAAAGAATATATAAAGCAATCAATTGATTTAATTCTTTCTTTAAATGCAACAAGCAAAGACCGAAAAATATATATAGGGCACTAGCCTTCCCGCGATCGTGGGATAACTGCAGCTATCTGCCGACCCTGAAACCTTATGTTGATAACCACTTTCTCTCGTGATGTGTTTTCTTTGTATAACGAGTCGTAGCTCTTATACCACTTGTTAGGAATCCGAGTGTAGATCGACACACAAACACAATCAAACTACGAGAGAAAATAATAACAAAGATGAACACACGAGATTTAACGTGGTTCGGTCGATGTGACCTACGTCCACAGGCTGCAACTAGGATAATACTTTTATTGCTTTTTGCCTCACTCGTGAGGAATTACAAGTACAATACACAATATAAATAGGGAAAATTAGGGTTTATAACTTACTCCATAAGAAAACCTTAATGAGCTAAAATTAAATAAAAACGGTCAGGTCTTTAATTTAATTAATCTGCCACTAAGTTGTCTTTTAACCCGAGCCTAAAATCAAGACTCCACAAACCCAACACGCTCTAACACCAATCAATGATCACAGGTATGATCAGGATCGATAGATTGAGAGAGAATATTGCATATAAATGTAGTTTACATGAGTATTTATACCCTTGAGTTTCTTAGGGGTTAAGGCACCAATTAACTACCATACTACCCTACCCATGTTAAGCAACAATGATACAAATAAAAAACTAACTTATGTTAAAGAAATATAATGCTTTACTTAGGATAAACTACCCATGTTATGCAACAATGATACAAACAAAAAACTAACTTATGTTAAAGAAATATAATGCTTTACTTAGGATAAACTAATATTAAACCAACATTTTCCCCGTAATTTTGGTTTATCATTTCACGCTTCATAGTAGGATGGGGTCTTCTTCTTTTTCATAAATAAGAAGGGATTCTTGCTCTTTCTTTTTTGTCTTGTTGTCTTTCCATTTTGTGCATTCGTTTGCGAGATGACCATAGTTTCCATAATTGAAACATCTAAATTTATTTTTGTCTTTGTCTGCTTGAGTCATATTTTTCTCATGATCTTTTTTCTTTGCTAAAGCCTATTTCTTGTCTTTTATTAAAGTTTCTTTCATGACTTCTACCACGAATATGATTAGCACATCCTCTACCATAGTGCTTACTTTCAAAATGATTAGTTGAAGTTGCCATTAAAATTTTAGTTTGATGATTTTCTTCTAGTTCATCATGACTTTGGAGACGTTCTTCAAATGTTATTATTCTCCATACTGCTTCTTCAAATGGCATTTTGTCTAGTATTGGATATTACTTGATAGATGCCACTGTTGGTAGAAACTTCTTAGGAACCAAGTTATGTAGCTTTCTTACAATTATCTTATCTTTAAGAATAGTGCCGAGACTTTTGAATTCGGCTATTATGCTTCTTAACTTGCTTGAAAAATACTTACGGTTTTATTTTCTTTCTTCTTTAATGTCTCTAGCTCGCTTCTTAAGGTTTATATGCGTACCTTTTGAACTAGGTCTGCTCTAAGGTATTAAAATTTGATTGTTTTGCAAACTTGTTTTCCATTTTCACATTGTGCTACTTGCATTAATTTATCTTCAGGTAATGTTTGGAAGATGATTGCTTTTGTTGTATGCATTTTCTTTTCATCTACATCTCCTTTAGCATCAATTGTTTCCCAAAAAACCATAAGCATTTAAGATCATTTCCATTTAATAATGCCCATGAAGTGTAGTTTGCCATAGTTTGCTCGAGACATTGAAGTGATATGTTCCCTTGTTCATGAATTGACGTCGATGTAATTCTAGATTTTTCTGTCATGTTTTCATGCTTAATATTCTTAGATCTTTTCTTTCCTGTCTTGCTTTCAAATTTGCTTTAACTTGCACTTGCTTCTTGCTAATTGATTCAAGGATGAATCATCTTGCGGTGTACATCTTGCTTTGATTTGCTACAAAGGTCTTCTTCTTTACTTTGCCACACAAGTCTTCTTGCTTTGTCACACAAGTCTTCTTGCTTTGTCACATAGGTTTTCTTTCAATAAATGCCACACGGGTTGTCTTTCATATTTCGTCATACAGGTTGAGCTTGCCACACATGTTTTCTTACTTGTTTCGCCACACAGCTCGAACTTCCCGGTCGAACTTGCCACATAGGTCTTTTTTTCTTATTACGCCGCACAAGTAGAATTTGTCACACATGTCGAATTTGCCACACATGAATAACTTGCTTGCTTGCTACACAGGTCTTTGACTTGCTATGAATCGCATAGGTTCGGATGTATAAACTTCTTAAAAGCTTAAAGGAACTTGTTTGACTTTTCATTAGTCAAACTTGATTATTTTGATTTTTCTTTTTTTAAAGAAAATTGAAAAGAAATAATATTAATCTGATATTTCTTAAAAACAAAACTTAATATTTTTCTTATTTAAAATATTAAAATTATAGTTTTTCAAGGAGAAATAGGTTCAAATACAAAGTGTATTTTTGCTATAAAGCGTGAGAAGACACAATAAGTCAAAAAAGTCATAAAAAATTATCTCACAATATAAATTGAATTTCAAAAAAGTAATTCCGAGCTTTTGTTCCCCTAGTCGTCCTCACTAAGAAAAAAAATAAATGAAAAATAAAAAAATAAAAAATTAACATTTTTTTATTGTGTCATTTATGAAAGACACAATGACGTTATTGTGTCATTATGAAAGACGCAGTGACGTCATTGTGTCATATAAAGACACAATGAAATTTTATTTTATTTTTTTTTCTGAAAGGGATGACGAGAGGAACACAGACTCTAAAGTACTTTTCTGAAATTCGATTTATATTATGAGATATAATTTTTTCGTGATTTTTTCAGACACGTTGTGTCTTCTTACACTTTGTAGCAAAATTTTGAACCTATTTCTCCTTCAAAAACTATAATTTTAATATTTTAATAAGAAAAATATTAAGTTTTGTTTTAAATTGTATTTTTGCTACAAAGCGTGAGAAGACACAATTAGTCAAAAAAGTCATGAAAAAATCATATCTCACAATATAAATCAAATTTCAAAAAAGTAATTCCAAGCTTTTGTTCCCCTAGCCGTCCTCACTAAGAAAAAAATAAATGAAAAATAAAAAAATAAAAAATTAACATTTTTTATTGTTTTATTTATGAAAGACATAATGACGTCATTGTGTCATTATGAAAGACACAATGACGTCATTGTGTCATAAAAAGACAATGAAATTTTATTTTATTTTGATTTTATTTTTTTTCTGAAAGAGGACGACGAGAGGAACAGAGACTACTAAGTACTTTTCTGAAATTCGATTTATATTATGAGATATAATTTTTTGTGACTTTTTCAGACTCATTGTGTATTCTCACACTTTATAGTAAAAATACACTTTTTAAAATAATCTCACTATTTCCAGAATACATCAAATTGTTCCTAAAAACAATTTTCTCCAACAATAACTAGAGTCAAAATTCTTGACTTTTCTTTTTACACAAAAATTTTAATTTTCTTTAAACCTTAACTAGTATTCAATATGCACGTTGTGCCGACTTAGATAAAATTTATACTGAAACATAAGTAGAAATTAACAAATGGTACCGGTATATTTGTAATATTAAAACAGCTATGATAGTTTTAAAATAATGAAAAATATATTATACTTGGAAAACAAGTTTCGGTTGAACGTTATGAGAGTTGATTTTAAATAAAGTTTATATTGAAAATACTTAGAATTAATTATGTCGCAACGCTATATTCAAAATTTATAAAAACATTACCTTGTTGTGAACAAAATTTGAAAATATATTAAATATGATCCTGATCGGTTTTGAATGAAACGTATGCCTGAACGTAAATAAAAATAAACATGTTGTAACGTTGTATTAGAAATTTTAAAAATCTTTATATTATTAAAGTTAAAGCAGAAAATTTTTTTAATAAAAAAAATTATAATAATAAAATAGTAATTAACTTTGAGACACCAAATCAAACCCAGAGCACATTGACATAGAATTTGAGTCATGCAATTTGAGTTGTACAATATGAATTAATTGTGACATGCTCAAATCAACCCAAATCAAAGCCACGTAGCACGCGTCCTACAACTTGAGTCAGGCAATTTCAGTTGTACATCATTCATATCATGTGCATTTTATGTTTTAAAGTATATATAATAATATTTTGGAAGTCCCAAGGACTATTTTCTTTAACACAAATTTTGACCTTAAAGTCAAATTATGTGGGTGTTTGGATTAGCTTTTTTTTCAAGTGCTTTTGACTTTTTAACTTTATAAAAATTAAAAAGTTAGGGTTTTTAGTATTTGGATAGAAGGACTTTTAAAAACTCCCTCTTAAAAGGCTTGAAAAAAAATAGAGAAAAGAAGAAGTTACAAAAACTAACTTTTCAAACTACCACCAAACATTTTCCCATAATACCCCTCTCACCAAAAAAGCATATGTCGGATGAAGCAGACTCGAGAGCATTGAAGACACACCATTGAAGACACCGACCGAGAGCATTGAAGACACCCACCATCAGCACCCTTTGAGATGCGCCGTCACTGTACAGAAGCAGCAGACCCACCGTCGAGAAGCGTCATCGAGCATTGAAGACCGACGTCTCACATCGCCGTCGAGCTCTCATCAACCATCACACGCCATCGAGCATTCAAGACCCACCGTCGAGCATTCAAGACCCGCTCGATCTACCATCTTAAAAACCCATGTCTGCTGCTCTTCTACTATCCTCCATAGCATCCTCTAATTTCCATTTCTGTGGGTTCTTATGGGTTTGTGTCCTTTTTGTGAACAGGGAGCAGCAGACCTCTAATTGTTATATACGTAATTTTTTTGTTGATTCTTTGTTCTTGCTACTCTGATTTTGATTTACCAATTCAGGTTACAAATTTGATTGATTCATGATACAAATTGGTATGTAGATTTGATTATTTATACATGAATGGTATTGATGCATATAAGGTGCTCAACTAAATGCCTGTGTTGGGTAGATTTGATTATTCTGATAAATAAATGATAGGTTCAAATAGATCGATTCTTTGTTATGATTAAGCAATTAACAATTATATGAACAAAGTAATCAACAATGGCAAAGATTCAAAGCAGTTTCTATTGATAGTTGCAAGGATTACAATGTACAATTGAGAGAAAAGTTCAAACGTCTATCTCTACACGATACATATAATCCTATTTATACTAAACAAAGAAACTAAAGGAACATATATTTACACATAAGTCCCTAAACTATTGCAAAAGTAAAATACAAAGACAAGTAAAGACAGCATGTTAATCTTTTAGAGGTACTAACAATACTCCCCCTAAGATTTACATGGTCTTCAGTCTTCAAAAATCTTCAATCTTCTTTCTCTTTATCTTCTCAGCTTCAATCTTTTCTTCTTCAGTCTTCTCTGCTTCAGTCTTTTATTTTCTCTTTATCTTCAATCATCTTTCTTCTTTTCATCCATCTTCAAGCTTCAAAATGATCCTCAGGTTCTTTGATCTTAAACATCGGCTTCTCCTTGTAGAACTCCTGTTCTTTTAAGTCTTTAGCAATAGTATATTTGAACTTGCTTGCTAACACACCTTGTTCAGGCTTTGCCTCATTTGTCTTTATCTTCATTTTACTCATCAGTCCAAGTGTATCTTTAGATAATCCTGTAATATCAATGTTAGCGTATAACTCAATAGGTTTTGAACTACCTTTTAAGTACACTTCTAACACTCCTTTACTGGATATTCTCATAAACTCAATCTCTTTAATGTCTTTCTTTACTATGTTGGCATAAGCTAATGCTTTCCTCAGTGACATTCTCTCCATTGCAGCATTCATCATTTTTTATTGACAGAAAGTATTTCTTATCATTTTCTGCAATTTCAGGAGATACTCTTTCAAACTTTTGGACTGATAGGAAATAGATATAGCTTGGATGTAACAGTTTAAGCTCAAACACTCCAAACAGTTTAATCATATCCTTATCCCAGTGCTCGGGATTTCTGACTAACTTAAGCTCAAACGTTTTAGTATTATAGAACCATCACAGGATTGGTTTTGACTTCTGTGTCCCCTAAATAACTTTCAATCCTGGAGTAGTTACTTTTTCAAAATAATCATCACAAAATTCAATCAAGAAGTGCTCATCTTCTGATTGTTTTCCTTTAATCTTTCTATTCTTCTTCAAAGAAGCAAAGTATTCCTTATCTTCCTGTGAGCATCTCGTTTCCAAGAAAGCACTTGCTCTTGTTATTCCTCTGTTTACCAGCTCAACAAACATATCACCACGCTTAGCTCCAGTTGGATTGATCAAAAGCAGTTTATTCAACTCCTTTAAGTCTTGAACTGGGAGCTTTATGATGCTCGAGTAAAAGTGATATACATCACACACAGCATTTACTCGTTTAATCAGGAAGGCAACAAATATCTCATCGTACTTCCATGCTACAATCTTAACTTGGTTGGTAGAATTAGGAGCAATCATAGCATTCAGTAGCTCAGATATTGATTGTCCTTTTTGCAATACATTCCTCACCAAGTCTCCAGTTGATCTGGCTTTGTTGAATTGTTGTTTCTGATCAAGAGAAACTTTGTAAGCTTGTTTCTCTGTCTCAGGAAACATCCTCATAAGCTCTCTCCTTCTCTCATACACATTTGTCTTTTGATCCATTGACCAGATTTCTTGTGGTTTTAACATTCTTGTCCTCTTGGTTATCTCAAGGTATTAAGGATTATCAGTATCCAGTATGATCATCTTGTTAGATTGTTTCTCACTAGCTTGAAACCTTCTAACAAGGTTCCTTAAAGATTCACCTTGGAGTCTCTTCAGTCTTTTCCATGGAAAATTTCTGGCTTGTAACCAGGATCTCAATGCTAAAATGCTCATCTCATCAGATCCGGATGGTGAAGCTCAGAGCTTGGCATTTCTTCAACATTAATGCTTCTTGCAGTGGATTCCATTCACCATGCTCCACCATAATTTCATTTGGATCCACTAGAGCTACTGACTCTGTAGTTATACATTTTTCATACTCTTCGTGACTCTGCAGTTATACATTTTTCATACTCTTCGTTTATCTGCGTCACAATCAGTCCATCCAGGAACACTTGGTTATACTTCATTTTGACCAAGAAATCATATCTATCTTTAAAATCAATTGGTACTTCATCTTGAGCTGTTTCCACTGGAGTGAAGTCTTGTTCAAGGTTTGCTTCATCAATGTCTTCATCTTCCAGCACCTCATCATACCATTCATCATTAAATTCTTCTTCAATGTCATCTAGTGCTTCAATAATCTCTTGCACATACTTTTCATCTTCCTCCTGAACTTCAGTGAGCTTTTGAATTTTAGATGAAGACTCAGGTAAAACTAATTCATCTATTTCATCTAGCTTCCTTTTACCCTTGTTTACAGTAGGAGTTTCTTCAATGTTAATTGGGTTGATTTCATATACAATCTCAATCTCAGGTGAATCAACCTTTTGAGTTTCCTTTATTTTTGCCAACTCTTCTTTCATCATTTCATTTTCTTCAGTCAGCTTTTTGAATTTTTCTTCCATTACATTATAATCTCTGATCATAACATCAAAAGTCTTCATGATTTCATTTTTATAATTCACCACACTAACCATCTCAGCATCCTTCATTTTAATTTCTTTGAGCTTCAATTTTTCTTCTTTTAACTCAACTATTTCTTTCTCCTGAGTCATGTTGATTTCTTTCAACTTTTCAATCTCATCAACATCAATGATATCATCAGTCTGTACAGACACATTATGTGTTGTAACAACTGGAATATCTTCAGATTCAATAGGAGTTGAGCATTGAAAGATAGGCTCAGACAGCATAGCTTCCATAAACTCAAAATCAAATGTTTGATTTTGCACATTAGCCTCAGATTCTTCAACACCTTGAGCTTCAGTCATTTGTTCATCTTGAGTCATTCCTTTAGTAGTTTCTTCACCAACATCATGTGCCTCAGTAGCATGATCAGACTCAGTAGCTTTTCTGCTATCTGCTTGATGTGCCTCAGCTGCACCATCAGCACCATCATCATCACTATCATCTGATGAGCTTTTATCAGCTTTATCATTATCATCACTTTCATCATCTTCATCACTTTCGTCTTCTTCAATGATCTCTTTAACAACATCCTCAATCAAGTCATTTGGGTCTACTGATTCCTCCTTAGTCAAATAAAAATGTTATTGATGAATATCAACCTCATCCATTGCAACATTCCTCATGTAATCAAATAAAGGAACATTTGGAGCTCTAGTAATAACAGCTAGTCTCTTATACACAATTTCAGACATGTGTTCAAGTTCAAGTCTACCACCTTCTACTCCATGTACATATAGATCTGGATGATCTTCATTGATGATCAATTGAAAGAATCTAGGATACATCAAATACTTCTTCCTTTTTCCTCTCTCTAGATTGTAGATAAATCCATTCATAATCCATTTAGCCATATTAAATCTTCTGTTTATGGCTAAGGAAATGATAGGAGATGTAATGTCCGCTGGGAATGAGTCCCATCCAGCACTTCTCTTCGACATGCAATGTTGGAATATGTAACAGAGCAACTTCTAATGATTATACACCCTTGCCCTGAAGAATTGGTTCTTAGGGAAGTTGTCAGGGTGACCCATCATCATAAACACTTCTCTACATTCATTAAATGTATACTCTTCTAAATCTTGAGGCTTATTCTCTCCAAGTATGAGAGCTACTCTGATTGCTTGCTCAGAAACCTCAATCATTCTATCATTGGTTATAAATGCTCTGAGCACTTTGTTTCCTTCATCGTCTCTCTCTATTTCTGCTATTCTCCAGAATCTCTATATCAATCTGGCATTAATAACTGGTCTTGCACACATGGCATACACATATTTGGTTCTTAGTAGAAATCTTATAATCTTTTCATAACCAGCTGCTTCTCTAACTTCTTCATTTAGATAAGTTGCTACATTATGCTTTGGTTCAAATTTTAACACAGCCATCTGCACAAATAAACACACAAACTTTAGATATTTTGATTTCTTTGAAACAATTTGATTATATCAAACTTTGAATTAAATTTTAATAAATTAGTATGTTTTGAACACTTATTTTTGGTTTTACATCAACTTATACTTAATCATTTTCTAGAATTTTTAAAATTCTAGCCAAATCATATTAAATACAAATTGTTGTATGTTTGTTTTAAAACATACTAACTCAATTATCATTTTATCAAAGTTATTTAACAATTAAGTTTTTATGAATTTTTAATTTTGCATTAAAAAAATTTCAAAATTTTGAAACTGTTCATCTTCATCATTTGAACTGATGAAGAACACTTTTCGATCAAAGTTCATGAAATCAATTGTTCCATATGTCAAACTGCTCGAAATTCAGTGTATATTAACAATCTAAGATCAATTTAAGTTCTTAGTTTGTTTTAATGCACCTATTTCAAGTTTTTCAAACTTTTAGGGTTAAAAACGCCTAAACAGATTTGAAACATCTGATGGAATATGAATCAGTGACTTGAAATGGAATGATTTTAACTATGCACTTACGTTTGTCAATCAAGTATACAACCTTTCGATTAAGATATGTCAGAAATATATGAACAGATTGAGTATACTAAGTGAAACAAGTGTCGTATGAGTTCAGGGGTTTTGGATTGTGAATGAGTGAAAAATGAGAAGTGGTGTTTATATACTAAGTGAAAAATTCTAGATGCATGAGCACTATATGCATGTTTGAGGTTAGGCGCATGAGCACTGTTCAGCCGCATAAGCACTGTTTAGGTGCTTTTGCAATGTTCAACCGCATGAGTCTCTATGAGACATCCAACACTCGGTGAATTTTTAATTAAAATGTCTGGTACTGTGTAGGCACATGAGAATGTTGAACCGCCTAACACAATCAATTTTCTCAGACGCATGACAACTGTTCAGGCACATGAGGATATGAGAAACGCCCAAACACTTGTAAAGTTTTTGAGAACTCATCATGCACCTACTTGGACTTATGGCCACTGTTTAGGCGCATGAGTTTCCATACACTAGTATATTTTTCATATCTTTCATCTGAACACTGTTTAGACATATTAACACTGTTCACGTACTAATATTCAAACAATTTTCAGAATTTTGATTTCTTCTCAAAATTTACATTTTTGACCCTCAATTTTCACTTTTTACATTTAAACCCTTTTATTTTAATATAAAATTTCAAAATTCAATTTCCCTTGATTTTAGTCTCAGAGTTAAACAAATTGGTCTTATTTACAATATTTGTAAGAAACTTTTCCACTTGAAAATTTTTATAGGTTCATTTTGTCATTATCAAAATTTTACATTATCAAATACACACATACTTTGAACATTTAGTTTCATCCTTTCCATTCAACATTTTACTTTTGATTTTCTTAGAAACTCTTACTTTTATTACTCCCCCTAAACTTTTAAGTTTTATAAACTTACAAGTTTCCCAAGTTGACACAAGAAGATCACACTTATCATTGTTATTGCCTGCACACATAAAACATGCATAAAATCAAAATTAAAGCAGAATCAAATTCTAATATTTACAATAGAATCATTGTCTGTAGTGAGATCATATCAGTTAAGATCAGCACATTAAAAGAAAATAAAGTGTGAATAGTCATAGACAATGAATAAATCCTGATCAAGTGCTTTCCAGGTCAGTGATTTCACAGCAAAGGAGACACAAGATCTAAGGACAGACAATCAGTGTTTTTGACAAGAGAATCAGCTCACTTACTTTTTCAATTCTTGGATTGATTAGTGTAGAATTAGATATGACATGATGTGACTCATACCAAGACTTAGAGAGATCAACTATCATTAAGACATGCAGGTAAGCACACATTCTCAACTTATTACCTAACAAATATGCATAATCAGAGTTCATGTTACTTAATTTAATAGAGAATGATCATGGATAACCATTTGATCAACTCTAACCATCCATTTAAATGGGTTGTGCACATTGGCATCTTTTGCATCAAAAGAGAATATCCAGGTCTGTAATCACTTACAATAGAGGATATCTCAGCACTTCAGGTCTATGATGACTCATAATAAAGAAGTGAGATAATGTTTATAACAGATCTCATGGTTAGTCATGTCACCACCAGGTGTGAGTGTTGTAACTTTACAAGCAATCAATCTAATAAGCTGATACAGCTCAAAAGTACTGAGATGAACACACATACATGCATAGATGATTTAGTTGAATTACAAGAATTTACTTTTTTAGTATAATAGCATGAGAATGTCTACACATCATATCTGATCATGTCAGACTTTATTATCGAGTGAAGTATGCAACTAATATCACTAATGTACTATCATTTCTCACATGTTACAAAAACAGATTCATTCCTAAAAATAAATTAACAAAGAAAGACTCTATTTTTGTAGTTTTGTTTTATATTTTTATCTTTAATTTTGTGTTTTCTACTTTTGTATTTGGTTTTTCTATAAAAAGAAAACACACACACACACAAACTACAATCAGGCAAATAACCTTGACAGGTTCTCTTACTATGACCTTTTGGATAAGGGAGGGTTCTGATCATGTTAAGATTCAAAGAACTGAAAGAAAAACTATAACACCTGAAAATTTTGTTTGAAGTATCATGCGACTGGGAGTCCCATACGCATGGAAGTCATGCGACTGGAGTCCCATATGCATGGAAGTCATGCGACTGGGGTGTCCATACGCATGGAAGTCATGCGACTGGGGTGTCCATACGCATGGAACTCATACGACTGG
>BJCN01340455.1:0-10704 GCA_018326445.1 Flaveria brownii
AGCCGGATATACTTTGATACCAGCTAGGAACCTATGACTAAAGCATATACTACAATGCTAGAGTTAAGGTATCTTAGATAAAGTATTATCTAAGATATGGTAGTCATGACATGTCCATGACTTACCTTTTGTTACTAACTAAAGATAGTAACTGTGCTAACTAATAAAGGTGAACAGTGGAATAAAGTATGATCAATTACATGGCTTTTGAGAAAACGCCATGCAGTATATCAGAGGTCTGCAGTAGAGTGTCAGGAGGACCATACTTATGTCCACTAGTTCATAGTACTATCTTCAGAAGGTTAGTTGGCTTCGGAAGAACAACTTCTTCCGAAGCCACCTATACTTCGGAAGACACTACTTCTTCCGAGGCTAGAGGATTTCTTCTTCGGAAGTTCTCTTCTGATTTTTTCTTCTAAGTCTTGAACTTCTCAAGTAGACACTTTGTCTTTGGAAGCAGAATTTGTCTTCGGAAGTTCAGGTTACACTTTCTATTCGGAAGAACTTTGTTTCCTTCGGAAGCTCCATACTTAGCTTTAGAAGCCTTTGTTAGATGTACCAAAATAGACTAAGTGATTTGGTTTTGGTTGCACCAGCCTTCTTCTTGATCCAACAAACTCCCCCTAGGCTGATGCTACCCATCCTCAAACCCAAAACACTCCCCAGGACCACAACTCCACAACCTACCCAACAAACTCCCCAGAACCACAACTCCACCACTCACCTCTCCAACCTTCTTCCTTTTCTGTCGGATCTTACACTACCCGAACCCACCATCAACATCACTATCATACCACCATAAAATCATCATCTATTGACTATGAACATCCTTGTGGTATCACCCAAGTTCAAGTGTCACACCCTCAGTTTTCACAAACAGGGTATTACCGCTAGGCGTATGATATAACCACGATCTTATATAAGCATCAGTTACACCAAACTACTCGATAACTACAAAATATAAGTTACTTAATAATGTTGGTCATGGTGGTCGTGGTCGTGGTTGTTGTGGCTAGGTTAATTTGGTGGTAGATAAAAAATTCTAGAGAAGAGAGATACGGACTATAAAAAGAGAGAGAGAGAGGTGTAGAGAGAGATGAGTAGAGAATAGAGATGTCATTTTTTTATTCATCATATGGGTCCCATACGATTTTATTAATTTGCTGTATAATAACTATTCCAGTCCAATGGTATTTTAGTCTTTTGAACAAAAATAAATGACAGAAATGGATGGAGTTAACGGTTTGGACTGCATTGAGACAGATATTATACAACAGGGGTTAAACCGACTATTTTTAAACTATTGGATTAAAAGCGTTATAACCACCAAACCACAGGGACTAAAAGCGTAGTTTGCTCTTAAAAACAACTATTGAGTATTTAAGTTTATCTATACTACTATATAATATAAACTCTTTGGACAACATTGTAATTTTAATCTATTTTAAGAGACTTAAGAACAATGTTATTGTATTTGGTACAAATGATTATACATAAACAACTTGTTAGTTGCAAATTACCCTTCCTATAGTAATATTGTTATGTTTGCTATCCCATATTAAAAATATCAATTCCAATTAAAAATTAAAAGTGTTATTTGTTCTTTTTGATTTTCTTCTAATCCATCTTTGGTTTATATGGTTGAGGTTTGAACTCAGTTCTCCTTTAATCCTTGTTAACTTGTTAGTTTCCGGTTAAACTGGTTGGTACGATCTAGTCTGGTTTTAAATCACATATTAGCACAACAAGGGATGGTTAGTCAAAGATACAAAGTTTTACAAACTTTTATACCTCTTCGCATTGTGCGATCTCACACATTATTGCTCAAAAGTTAAAGACACGTAAGAAACATTTGGTTGCATTTCGTACAAGTCTTGATGTATAATTCGTTCTACATTTACAATTTTGTCCCTATTTACTACAGTCAATATTTCTATCCCAATTGATTGTGTAGAGAAACCAAAGCAATATCCAACTTCTATATAATGAGCTTTTTCCTCAAAGTAAAAAAAAGAGTTGTGTTTCACATGCATGCCTTCTTGTATGTCATTAAATATAAAATCAAATTGGTAAAAGTGTCTTTTTTATTTTTGAAATGGCGGTACCAGTGGTTCTCGGTTAAACCCAGTTGAACCAACCGATTTAAATCATTAGTTAGCACAATAAAGGAGAGTTAACTAAAGACACAAGATGCTAAAAATATTCATACCGCTTTCGCACCTCACGGATTTCACCTGGTAGTACCAAAGTGATGAGGTTAATAGTTTCTGGTTCACTGTATCTAACCTTCAAGTGATTAATATTACATGAAGATATATAATTACTATTTCAATACAATGGTTATTATATTTCAGTAATTTATATTATACTAATTAACCAACATTTCTATGCATAATGGTGTTGTACTTTATGTATAAGGGGGTTTTTCAAAAAAATTTGACTTTTCACTTTTAACCCAAAGGTTTTCATACTTTGAAAAGTAACCTTCCAAATTGATTATTTTTACTTTAAACCCAAAACTATTTATCTTTTTCAATTTAATCTTATAAAATTTTATATTTTCAACTTTGGTCCCCTATACTTTTCATATTTTGTAAATTTTCGTCTAACGTTCATTGTAGGTTTTGCATGTTAATACGACAGAAACATGCATGTGCAATTCACCAATTTTATATTTAGTTCTAAATTCTATGAGTTGACACAACACAATGTGCATGCGTGGTTTATCATTTTTAAATCTATTTTACCCCTTTAACAAGTTCGTCACAACGCATGGGTCTTAAATCAACTTAGTTATATTTTATATGTTTTACGCATTGGTCTTATTTCTCCGTACTAACACACCACAATTTTAGTGTTCATGGTCATTAATGATGAAGTGAGATTGGTCTTATTTTGCACGGTTTTACACCCCCGTAGCGCGGGGGGTTTAATTCTATTTAATAATATTTTTAAAAAAATTAAAAAGTTAAGTTCAATTTTGCTCCCTGATGATTGATAAAAATAATAATTTTCCTTTAAAAGAGTATAAACATCAATTTACCTTCAACAGTTTTATAAATTATTTCAATTTTAGTCTAAAATTTTCATTAGTTGTTTCAACTTAATCCAAAATAATAAATTTTTAGATTAAAATTGAAACAACTTATGAAACTGTAGGAAGTAAAATGATTTTGCTAATCTTTTGGAGAAAAATAGTTACTTTTACCAAATCTTAAGGAGAAAAATTGAAATTAACTTAAAAATTAATTTGTAACCTTTTAAGTAACTAACAGACAAAATAAACATTTGTAATTACTGTAAACCATTTAAACCCTTTAAAGTTTCATCAATTTACATAAGATCCCACATACATAACTTTAGATTTAGTAATCTGTGTATTACACATGTATGATCAATTAGAATTAAAATTAGAAATGTGAATACTTATTTGTTTTGACTAACAAAAACGAATACATTAGATAAAAATAAAAAATGGCAACTTAAATTTGTAAAATCAAATATGTGTACAAATTTCCTTATAAATCATGGTAACATTAGTAGGCGTGTTATCTAGATCTAAAATAATAGTTAATCCATCTCTACTTTTCATCCTTGATAATGCAATGTAAAATTGACCACGTGTAAAATAGGCTCTTTCAGCATTTTTTGACTCAAAACATGTGAAAGCTACAATGTTCAAACACACATTTTAATATGAGACATTTAAACAATTATTTATATGATTACACGTAACAATTGCACTTATTGTATTAGTTTGTCGTAAACGTTTAGAATAGATAAAAACATTACAAAGTCAAGAGATGGGTAATATTAGTTTATTGTAAAAGTTTAAAATTAGATAAAAACATCACAAAGTCCAGAGATGGGTACTATTAGTTTAATGTAAAAGTTTAGAAATAGATAAAAACATTACACAGTCAAGAGATGGGTACTATTAGTTTATTGTAAAAGTCAAAAAATAGATAAAATATTACAAAGTCACCAGATGGATCTCCATATGCATTTCTAACTCAAGAGATTTGTTAGAATCTTTGTTTTAGATACTTCTTTGTTTCCACATCCTTCTAACTTCACAAATTTTATCAACTCGAATTCTCGAAATATAAAGCAAGATTGTGATTCAATTATATATTTGAACATTTTGAAGATCCCGTATATATCTGCATGTACCAGCATATAGAGTTCGAGTTCACCATATCCATATACATGAACATATAGTCACCCCTTTGAAGTTTATGTTTGTTGGTGAACAGCCCTTGAGAAAATATAAATTATGTCATTACAAAAATAAATCGTAAATAACTAAAGAAAATTTAAAGGGTGTATGAATAAAGAAAGGGTTGGATCATACAAACACTTATTTTTATTATTGAAACATCCTGCTTAATAACAAACGACTAAAGAAAATGGTGATATAATTCTCTGTCAAACCTCATACAATGTTTATTTGATATAATTTGTGTTTGCTCTCAAATTAACCAAACCAAAAATCTAAACTAAAAAGGGAAAAAAGGTAAACAGATTGACAGTTGCAAAGTTTAATTTTAATGCTTACATATATAAAAGCCATTTCATATTTAGATTATTATCATAATTATATCATTTTTTTAATCCTGAGTTAAACACAATTTATTAATAATTTTGCAAATAGATAAAACATAATTGTTAATAAATAATCATATAAAGTTTATTTGAGCCACATCTTATCTCAAATCTTAAATGAGATATATAGGATACTTCTCTTTACCCTTTTTTTTAATTCTGAATTCAAAGAAAGTTATTGTAATGGGTCAATAGTCTTATGATCAAAATTGGGATACTTAAAGCTAGTAAAAAAATATAATGGAAATCATATTTTATTGGTTAAGGGAGTTGTGCGTTCATTAAATTCTTGAAAATGTCAAATTAAAAGGTATATATGAGTAAAAATTGTTTTTCCCAAAAATGTATTCAATTCTAGGATTGGAATAGTTCAAACATGTGATTTGTTACATGTAATGTATCTTGGCCTAGAGGTTGAGACTGAAATGTAGAGTGAGACTATTGTGGATACCATGGGTTAAGAGAAATGAGCTTATGGCTTAGAGAAGGTTTTTTTTTTAAATGGTACTTTTTAAGTGATAGAGTTTACAATAAGGGTTTTTTTTATTCAATTTTGACAATTGGGATATCCGCCCTTGTCAAGGGCGGGTTCTTGAACCTCGCTTAACGTGCACTGTCAAGATTCTATGTTTTTTGTCTTATTCTCAGAACTCGCCCCTGTCATGGGTGAATTCTCACCAATGTAATAATTTTTATTATTTTATCTATCTGTTTTTTTTTAATTTTTAATCTTTTATTTTTTATTTTTTTTTGTTTTGTGAACCATTCAATGAATATGTCATGCATGTATGCTTCTTTATTTAAAATTCGTAAGATAGTTTTGCTTTGGTTATTTTAGGTTTATTATTTAATGTTTGTTTAGTTTTAAAAAACTGTATTGAATTAATTGATTATTTATTAATTTAGTTTACTAGTTCTGAAACAGTACATTGTTTTATAAACTATTTAAGAAAAAAAAGATAATTACTAAGACAAATATAAATTATAATTTAAACGCTTTTCATATACACTGCTAAGTAAATAACACATTCTTTTGTAAACCATTTTCATATATCATTTTATAGAGCTCATCGCTTTGGAAATGAGTTGTGTCGCTTATAATCTATAGTTTATCATTTCATATCTAATGCCACCACAAGGTACGATGGGTAAAAAAAGTTTAAATTTAAAACTCAGTAATTTAATTTATGAAGAATAAATCAGGACTAGTAAACTAAATTAATAAATAATAAACTAATTTCATAAAACATTTCTTAAAAGAAAAAATTATTGTATTAACTTTAAATATATGAACATACATGATATTTTCATCAAACGGTTCACAAAGCAAAATTTTTATAGAAAATAAAAACATAGATAGCTAGATAAAATAATAAAAAGATCACATTGTTGAGAACTCGCTCATGGCAGGGGCGAGTTCTAGGAAGAAAACAAAAGGCATGGAATCTTGGTAGTGCACGTTAAACGAGGTCCAAGAACCCGCCCTTGCCAAGGCCAGGTACCCCAATTGTTAATTTTGAACAAGAAAAACCCCCTATTGTCAACTCTATCTCTTAAAAAATACCATTTTCAAAAAAAAATCCTTAGAGAAGAGAATGTTTTATAAAATAAAACATCGTTATTATATGTGTATCTAGAGATGGGAAAAAACCAGTTGTGAAACCGTCACCTCTACCCACCCGCAACCGGTTTATCCCGGCTTTCAATTCTACCAAATTCCTAACCCAAAAAATGGTGGTTTCAACCTAGTTCCTTGTCCTCACGTGCAACGCGATCCTAACCTTAGTCCTATCCCTACCTATTTCTTACTCGACCCGATCCTACCTGGGTAGTACTCAGTTAAAACTAGTTGACCCACTTTTTAAATAATAGTCATAACCTAACGACTATCTTGTCGTTTATGACTGGTTTTTTTTGCCATTTTGTGTCTTTATTTTATCATTTTTCCCTTAAGTTAGTATAAGTAGGTGTTGGAGGATTTGGTTAATTACACCACTTAAAAGCAAACTAAACGCAAAAATATTCCCTTTAAACTCTTATTATGTCTTAGTCACAATCATCTGTTGGTCAATGTACCTCCACCGAGCTTACCGTTGTTAGGATGCTACCTAATAAATGGGTGGTGATGGCGGAATATTTATGTACCACATGAATGTAGTTTGTAATCGAATAACAATTTTCATGATTCAAGAAAGGTTGTCGTTAGACCATTTCGACAACCATCACTTAACGAAGCTGATTAAAGAAACTGTATAAGCTCGCTACAATCTTTTAAGTTATACTAGCAAAGGACGTGATTGTTAAAAAATGTGAGACGAAGTGTGACAAAATTTTATATTATTTTTTAATTTGCATAACTTGTTTGAACTTCACCACCGATGTTTCGTTGGCTCTCACGGTTTGTTGGAATTGACATTTCTGTTACGCTCATTGGGTAGAACTTGATACGTGGCAAATAATGAAAGATGCAATTGCATTCAAATTGTTTGTATATTCACACACTAGAGAAATTTATCTCATATATTAGATTATGTCATAAAAACCTTTAAATTACAACCACTAGAGCAGAAACAAAGCTTCTGCCTTGTTTAATCTCTATTTACATGCTTAAAGAGCGAATCTAAATCCCAAATGTTCTGATTTCTTTTTGCATGCACACTTTTTGAACTCTGGGTAGTCTTCCTTGTTACTCGAATAAATCGTTCAAAGATTAAATGTTTCTATTATACGGTTTCAATCACATATAAATCATCGACCTTCAAATTGATCTCAACTATGATACGAAATGTTAGATTTTAGGCCTTTATCATGGAGTTATACAAATACAGAACAGAAACATAACAATGTTTGATAAAATATTCCTTTGATTGACTCTTTTCATAAACCAAGATTAGAATATAATAAGCAATGAGACGTTATGTAAATAAACCCTATAACTAGTAGCTAAATAGCCTAAACCCACGTAACATAAACTACCTAAAAACTAAGAAACAACCAACGATTAATATAATAATTGACCCAATATAGTACTAAAACAAACATGATAAAATTAGACTACTTTAATTTTCAAATTAACTCTGACTTGTATTCATGACCCAAAACTCATGGCGTATGAACCCGTGACACGTGGACAATCCAAGTGGACCATAATAATAACTTATCATTTTTGATGTACTACATCAATGTGAATACATGAATAGTTGTAAGGAACGAATTAATCAAAACTTGAGAACTGCATACAACTAGAAAAACTATTAGAATGAGTTCAAATGTAAGATTAATGGTTTCGATGATGATGGTGGCGGTGTTGGTTGGGATGGAGATGATGGTGGCGGTTGTGGTAGTGGGATAGCTATGAACATATAATTAAATAAAAATTCTTGTTCATGTTCACTCATTAAATTCTAACTGGACTTTTTTTGTGCTCGTTCCTTAACTTTATAAACAAACACAAACAGACATGTAGTAATTTAAAATATAAATCAACATTTTTATCTAGAATTTGTCATAATCAAATAAGGAGATAATTACATAGATGGTCCATGCGGTAATGTCGTTTCTCAAGTTTAATTCCTAAGTATCATTTATTACAAGTTACACTACTACAAAGTTGTTAATAGATGACATGCAAAAGAAGATGCACGAAAAAAGATGACGCGCATTTTCATGTGTCATATAAATTATGTCAAAATTTAAAAAAAATATAGAAAAAATGACACGTATTTTTATGTGTCATCTTTTTCCGTCATGTTATAAAAACCCGTGCCCATTTAAATTCCCCCAACACATATTATATCGATTTTCATGCTCTAATTTCTCATTCCCCCTGCAACAACGACGACTCATGACTCCATCACTATATCCTCGCCCTCTGCCACCATGTTACAGCCTATCGCCAGGGGCGAAGCTTTTAAGGGGCCGGGGGGGCCGCCGCCCCCCTATTTTTTCGTCCGTAGTGTTAAATTTTAGCCCGATAGTGTAAATTTTTGGCCCGGTAGTGTAAATTTTTATATAAATACCGAGTTCGCCCCCCCTGAAAAAAAATCGTTTCGCCCCCGCCCCCTACAAAGTTGGTTAAGCTCCGCCACTGCCTATCGCTGCCCTCTGTCACCACCTCTTTGCCTATCACCACCTTCCATCATCGCCTCTTCACCTCTGTTCGAAGGTTGCTCAGTCTTTTCGCCTTCCGTTCTGCAGTTATGGTCTCCTTCTTCCTCGTTCTTTCTTCCCCTTTTCACTCGTCACATCCCTGGTAACCTCTGAAACGACCTAATCAACTTCAACTATAGAAAACATTGGCTATTGATGTGAAGCATCACTGTAGATCGATGGTTGACTAGGTCTCTCATCTGAAATCACTCATTCGGATACCATCTTTTTTCGTCTGATGCTCCTATCCCCACCACCACCGAAGATTAATTACACAAGGATTATATCTTCAAATGTATGCTTTTAAATTCCACGTTATAAGTTATTTTTTCTCCTCAGATCAATTTTTGAAACCCTAATTGGCCCCTATTATGATGAAAACATAATGTTGGTAACCCTAAAATCATTCATTTTTACAGAATGCCTGCTTTGGTGTTGTTTTCCATTTAGGTTAGAATGCCAAGAATATGTTCATAACACCTTATTTAACCCCAAAGTTGTTCAAAAGTGTTGGACTCATATTTTTCTACAATGTTCAAAATATTTCTCATATTGTTCACGTTTTCAGGTTGGGAAAAAGTTTAAGTGAAATAAGATGGAATGCAGCTTTATGATATAGATAGTTGTTTAGATATAACACCTGTGCTAAGGTGTGGTTTTTTATTTTTATTTTTATTTTTATCATATCTCTTGTCAATTTTTAGTTTCCTAGTTAAAAAAGATATGATAATTGACATATGTTCTTTAATAAGCATCAAAGTTGCATATTTTAAGTGAAGTTTTGCACTTTGCACCCATGTATAGGTAAGGAAATTGAACTTTTTAGTTGAATAAGTGACATTATGTATAGAGTTGGGATCTAGACTACTTCTAGATGAAAATCTGGTAAGAAGTGTCACACCCCAACCTGGACGGCGGAAACGTCGAGGTATGAGGGATACGATTGTTCACAGCCACATAACGCTATGTTTAAATATAAATATTAATAGTATAAGTTTCAACAGGAATTACAAACATAAGTTTCAAACAATGCAATACGTTCAAACAGAAATCAAGACATAACATAGCATTTCGTTTATTTAACTAGGTCCACGTCCTAGTTTTATTGCAAGCTTCAAAAGAGATCTTTAAACTCGTGGGTTACCTGAAACATGATAAAGTAAAAGGTCAACTAAAAATAGTTTGTGAGTTTCCAAGGTTTTCATACATAATATGAAAAGATTATAAGTAGCAATTCATGTCATAGGTTATAAGCAAGTAAGGTTATAGTACACATATCTTTACAATCAAACCTCGACTTGATTACAAGTATATAAGATTGGCTAAGTGTATTTGGTTCCCTAGTGCACAAGCATACGGCTCATAGGAGTCGGCAGTTCATCGACTTTAGCACCAAATAGGCTTGTCAGGCCCAAAGATCTAAGACGTCGCCAGGCTAGCAATAGTTAATGATTGTAACAAACTATGTATCACATATAATCACTTACAATACACAAATAACCATGACAAAAATATAAGGATGAATTGCAAGTGCTTTTACAAGTCTCAAACATTTATAAGTGTACGATTTATACGTATCGTGTTTCACCCCAAAACGGTGTGAAATAAAGTAAAAAGGGGCAAGGAAAACTCACTTGGCGGTTAAGTATATTATGATGATTAATAAGGTCAATATACGTCGTTACAAGATACTCCTTCACGAGGTACCTAAATATGTATAGATTTACACATTTATGTTTAATTAATAATAAGTTTAACGTTTTAAGAGGAATTAAGGTTTTTATTTGGGTTTTTGAAAATCTTAAAATAATTAAAATGAATTTATTGAATGTGATTACGTTTGGAATTTAATATATGTATCCGTACGCGTAATTGTTTAATTTATTATTAATGTGTGGAAAATAAATAATTAATTTTACTAATCAATTATATGATAATTAATTAATATAT
>BJCN01340461.1:0-17708 GCA_018326445.1 Flaveria brownii
ACAAGTGTTTAAGCGGTTCTCATAAACCCATGCACCTGAACAGTTATCAACCGCCATAGAATTTGGTTATGTGTTAGGCAGTTCATCATTTCTATGCGTCAACACAATACCAAGACGGTTTGTGTAAAATTGACCAAGTGTTGGACGTTTCTATAGATACATGCGGCTGAATAGTGCTTAACGGGCTGAATAATTCAGAGCCGTATGAACAGTTCTCATGCGGCTGAACAGTTGTCATGCGTCTAACGCCAAACGTCCAAACAGTGCTCATGCGTCTAAAATTTTACACTTAGTATATAAAGAACACTTCTTATTTTTTTCACTCATTCACAACCCACAACCTCAGACACTTAAACACAGTCGATTCCTTGTTCACCCATTTCACTCAAATTGTCATTTATTTCTGAAAATTCTAGATTGATAGTTTTGATATGTGATTTACGAATCTAAGTTCACTGAATAAATCATTTATTTTCAAGTTTTAGATTCAAAACTGGTCAGACGGTTCTAGTCTGTTCAGACATTTGGAACCATAAAACTTGAAAAATTCGAAAATGATGAATCAAAATGAATCTAAGAACTGAAATTGATCACATATTATTGATGAACACTGAATTTAGAACATGTTGACATATAAAACTGGTGTTTTCCTGAACATCGAGTTCATGGTGTTCATCTTCGTTCGAATGAAGAAGATGAAAAGTTCAAAATTTGAAAATATATTTTCAATGAAAAATTAATTAAATAATATATAAGAACTTAATTGAATAATAACTTTGATCAATGATAAGTGAATTAATGTGTTTTAAAACAATGATACAACAAAGTGTATTTAATATGATTTTGACAGAATTTCAAATAATTATAGAAAATGATTAAGTACACTTGATGTTAAATAAAAACTAAGTGTTTTAAAACATAATAATTCTTTAATATTAATTCAAAGTTTAACACAATCAAATCATTTCAAATTCATCAAAATATCTAAATTAGTGTGTTTGTTTGTGCAGATGGCTGAACTAAAATTTGAGAAAAAGCACAATGTAGTTGCTTTCTTAGATGAAGAAAATAGAGAGGCCACTGGATATGAGGAAATGATTAGATTCTTGCTGAGGACTAAATATGTATATGCGATGTGTGCAAGGCCTTTGATCCATGCAAGACTTATCAATAGATTCTGGAGAACAACAGAGGTTGAAAGAGATGAGGCTAGAAATAAAGTTGTGAGAGCATTTATTACTAATGATAGAATGCTTGAAGTCTCTGAGCAAGCAATAAGGATAGCTCTTAGATTGGGAGAAAATGACCCTAAGATTTGTCAGAGTATACATTCAATGAATGTAGGGATGTTTTTATGCAGATGGGTCACCCTGACCATTTCCCCAAGAAGCAATTCTTTAGAGCCAGGGTGTATAACCACTGGAAATTACTCTGCTAAATCTTTCAACAATGCATGTCCAAGAGAAGTGCTGGTTGGGATTCATTCCCAGTGGACATTGCATCCCCCATTATAGCTGTAGCCACCAGTAGAAGATTCAATATGGCTAAGTGGATCATGAATGGATTTATCTTCAATTTAGAAAGAGGAAGGAGAAACAAATACTTGATGTATCCAAGGTTTCTTCAGCTATAACACATGTTTGAAGTGGTTTACAAAAGACTTGCAGTTATCACAGGTCCTCCAAACATTCCTCTTTTTGACTACATGAGAAATGTAGCAATGGATGATGTGGATATCAATCAACAACACTTCCATTTATCTGAAGATGAGCCAATAGATCCAAATAATCTAATTGAAGATGTTGTTGATGAGATGGTTGATGATGAAGATAAAGATAATGATGATGATGAAGCTACTGAAAGCTCATTAGATGTTGATGATGATAGTGATGATGATGATGGTGCTGATGGTGCTACTGAAGCACATCAATCAGTTAGTAGTGAAAGGATTGCTTCTGATCATGCCGTTGAGACTCATGATATAGGTGAAGGAATATCTGGTGATGTTATGCATGATGAAACTTTGAATGAAGCTCAAGATGATGAAGTTGATGTTAATCTACAAGATGATGCTACTGTGCATGAAGAAGATATTCAAAATCAATCCTTTGATTTTGATTTTATGGAAGCAATACTTTCTGAGCCTGTGTTTCAAGGCACATCACATGGAGAATCTGAAGATATGCCAGTTATTACAGCATAAAATGTGTCTGTACAGGCTGATGACATTTTAGATGTTGATGAGCTGAAAAAATTGAAAGAAGAAAATTTTGCTTAAGAAAGACTTATAGCTGAATTAAAAGATGAAAATGAAAAACTAAAAGAGACAAACATGTCTCTTGAAAAGGAAGTGATTATGTTGGAAGAAGAAAATGAAAAGCTAAAAGAAGAAAGTCAAAGCAAAGATGAAAAACTAGTTGTGTTTGCAAAAGACAAAGAAGATGTCATAAAGAACTTTGAAGTAATAATAAGAGACTATGATCTTCTTGAAGAAAAATACAAGAAGTTGTCTGAAGAAAATGAATTATTGAAAGATAAGCTAAGCAAGTCAAAGGAGTCTCAAAAGCTTAACTCTCCAGATATTGTGATTGTATCTGAGATGACTCCAATTGATGTTGAAAGGACTTCTGAGATGGAGAAAGGGAAGAGGAAAATAGATGATATAGAGGATTTAGTTCCACCTGAATCTTCTACTAAAATGTAAAGAATAGAAAAAGTTACTGAGGAAGAGGTGCATGAAGAACAAGAGCAACCTACTGAAGAGAAAATTGATGCTCTAGAAGATATTGAAGAAGAGTACAGTGATCACTGGCACGATGAAGTGCTAGATGATAAGGATATTGATGAAGCACATTTGGAAACAACATTCTCTCCACTTGAACCAATTCAAGAACAGGGTGAAATACCTCAAGACTTTGAAGATAGATATAACTATCTTGTTAGGATGAAATACAATCGTGTATTTTTGGATGGGCTGACGGTTTCTCAAATTAATGATGAATATGAGAAATGTATTGTTGCTGAGTCAGTCGCTCCAATCGATCCAAATGAGATACTTATGGAACATGGCGAGTGGAATAGAGCACAAGAGAGTATAAACATTGAGGAAGTGCCTAGATCTGAGCTGCATCACCCTGACCCTGAAGAAATGAGTATACCAGCTTTAAGATCTTGGTTGTAGGCACGGAATTATCCTTGGAAAAGATTAAAAAGACTTCAATCTGTCTCGTTAAGGAATCTTGTCAGAAGCTTTCAACCAACTGAAAAGCAGTCGAACAAAATGATCATTCTTGACACTGACAATCCACAATATTTGGATATTACAAAAAGAACATGGATTCTAAAGCCTCATGAAATCAAGCAAATGGCTCAAAAGACTAGTGCTCATGAAAGTAGAAGAGAGCTGATCAACATGTTTTCTGGTTCGACGAAACAAGCTTACAAAGCTTCTTCTAAACAGAAACAATTATTTGATAGTACTAGATCTACGGGTGATTTGGTTAGAAATGTTTTGCAAAAAGAACAATCAGTTGCTGAACTACTGAATGCAATGATTGCTCCAGATTTTACTAACCAAGTCAAGATTATCGCATGGAAGTATGATGAGGTTTTTGATGCATTTTTGATAACAAGAGTAAATTCTGTATGTGATGTTTATCATTTTTACTCTAGCATCATTAAGCTATCAATGCAAGATCTAAAAGAGTTAAACAAACTACCACTTATCAATGCATCTGGATCTAAAAGAGGTGATATGTTTATTGAACTTTTGAGAAGAGGTATATCGAGAGCAAGTAATTTCCTTCAAACTAGATGTGATCAAGAAGATAAGGAATACTTTGCTTTGTTGAAGAAAAAACAAAAAGATAAAGGGGTTACAATCTGAAGAAGAACATTTCTTGGTTGAATTCTGTGACCAATATTTTGAAAAACTCACAACACCGGGATTAAAAGTGATTAATGGTACCCAAAAGTCCAAACCAATACTTAGATGGTTTTATAGCACAGAGACATTTGAGCTTAAGTTGGTCTGTAATCTCAAACAATGGGATGAGGATATGATTACACTCTTTGGTGAATTTGAGCTCAAATTGCTTCATCCAAGTTATATTTCATTTCTCTCGGTACAAAAGTTTAAGAAAGTGTCTCCTGAAGTTGCTGAGCAAGACAAGAAATATTTTATTTCCATCATCAATGTGATGAATGCAACTATGGAAAGAATTTCTCTAAGAAAAGCTCTTGCTTATGCAAACATAGTGAAGAAGGACATAAAAGATATAGTGTTCATACGCATTTCAAGAAAAGGTGTATTGGAGGTATACTCGAAGGAAAGTTCAAAACCTATCGAATTATACGCCAATATTGATATTACTGGACTATCAAAAGATACTTTGGAAAGGATGAGTCAGAGGGAGATTAAAACAGATGATTCAAGACCAGAACAGGGCATTCTTGCTAGTAAGTTCAAGTCAGCAATAGCTAATGCATTAAAGGAACAAGAATTATTCAAGAAGAAGCCGATGTTTAAAGTAAAAGAAGAACCTGAAGATTTATTTAAAGATTGAAGATGAATGCGCAGGAAGAGAGAAGATAGAAGAATGAAGCTGAGAAGACTGGAGAAGATAACAGACTGAAGACTGAAGATCAAGTGAAGATAAGAAAATGAAGACGAGAGAAGAACAAACCAACAAGACTGAAGATTTTGAAGATAGAAGACGATGTAAATCTTAGGGGGAGTATTATTGTTAGTACTTCTTTAAAGATTAACATTTTGTCTTTATGTGTCTTTTTATGTTTTTTTCATAGTATAGGGACTTGTCTTGTAATTAGTTACTTCCTTTTTGTTTATTGATAGTATATATATAGCTTAGACTTGTGTAAGTTAGAGAGATGTATGAATCTGCTACTTACACATTGTAATTGTCTTTGCTATTATCAATAAACTCAATGAATTTTGTTGATATTGTGCTTTGATTTGATTACTTTGTTTGTATTTCATTGAATTGTTCATTAATATCATCACAGATCTATACATTTGATCCTATCAAGATGTGCCTTGAGAACCTATCTAATCCGGATTTCCTGTTTGAGATACATTTAAGGTAAGTGTGACATAGGAACCGGTAAGGCTTGCAAAGTCTCCCCTTCTTGATCTCTCCTTTATCAAAGTCGCCATCATATCCCATTAGATAAAATACCTTCTCTATGTACTCATTTTCAAACACATCTGGATGACCAATCTCTCGCTCACCCAACTCAAGTGCTCTTCTGATGGTTTGTTCATCAATCGTCATTCTTTCAGTTTGGATTTCAGCAACTATCACATCAGCCTCTCCATCTTTCTCTATTCGAGCTGAATTCCATAAATCAACTATGTGCGCTTGATGAATCACCGGCTCTACAGTCAGGGCATAGAAGAACCTGGAACGTTGAAGGTATCTGATGATATCCCGACAACCTTCTGATGCGGGATCATCAGCATTAAGAAATGCGCACACACTGTGCTCTCTTGCAAGCCGATTTGTCATCTTCAAAACAATGATCTGTGATTAAGATTATGTGATTGTTTTTTATTTTATTTTGGTAATTTTGAATGTTTGTGAAAGGTGGAAAAGGAGTGCGCTTTTCTAGGTCTGAAAAGTGAAAAAGTGCTCTGAAAAGTGAATAATGAAAGTTTTAAGTCAAAAACATCATTTATACTCTCGGACACATTAATTTCATTTATTTAATGAAATGGGCCCCACTTCCTTTGTACCCTTTCCATGGATTTTATTTATTCCGGACTTCAAATCTTCCATAGGACATCTGCGGATGCATAACATCTGCGGTTGCCTAACCATCAATTACTGAAACGGAATTTTAAGTATATCTTGATTATCCATAGATTACCACTATATGAACATAGATTATACTTTTAAACTATTAACACATCCGTAGTTTACCAATTCTATGGTTGGTCATAATTTAATTTGTTTTTCATTGTTCTTTCTACTGATGTTGAAATTTCACTGTAGCTTCTACTGATGCTGAAATTTCACTGTAGCTTCTACTGATGCTGAAATTTCACTGTTTGAAACTTTGTTTGATTGTATGATTCTAATCAAGTGATAGAACCATTTATTGCTATTGGACCTTATTGACTTTGTTTTGATGACAATTGAGCACAAGAAGATTTATATTTTGAAAAACTTCATATATCTTGCAGCTGAGTTAGTCCTCAAGCTCCAATTCCTTCGAAGATTTTTGATGTAAATTCAGATTTTTATTGTTTTTCATGCATGAACTACTCCTCCAAAATTTGTGATTAATGATAAGCTATTGCATTCATCATAAATTTATGTAGAAAATTAGTATGAAAGGCATATGACAGTCCAAAAGTGATGAAATCTACTAAAATAAAACAGACATAATATAATTATTTGTACATACATGCATATATATAAGGGGATCATACTATGACACTAAGCTTCTTCTCTTTTTGATTTGTTTGATGAAATATGATCTGATTCTAGACCTGATTGCAAGTATAGATTTCCACTTAAATCCAAACAAGAGTATTGTATCAACTAGGCATGCTGTTTATCATGTTTTAATGTTTATTAGAGATTGACTGTTATGTGCTCCACATTCAATTCACATTAGAGTTTGTCCTCCGTTTGTGAGTCAAATCATCACTTTTACACACTTAGAGACTATGTCCATTAAGTTATAAATTCTATCTTGAGACAAATTTGTTGTCTTATTAATGCTTTGTTGTTAATTCTCTTTAGATAATATACGATTGATCACAATGGATTCTTTTGAGAGCTGAGATATGACCCCCATAAGGTCACCAGGTCTTTACTTACGTAAACCAGAGGTGCTTTCAACCCAGGTCTTTGTTCACATAAAACAGAGGGAGGATGAAGATCATACTCTAAATCATAAACCCAAATCTTCGTTTACACAAAACAGAGGGAATATGATTTGCAAAGATTAGAAGTTATAAAGTGTTTTACATAGTGTGTTTGGGTGAGTGATATGATCACAGCAGGATAAGACTTACTTGCTTGATCCTCAAAATGGAGTTTCCCACAGACAGTCACCTTTTCATTATTTTATGCATGCTCTTAGTGTAGTTTCCACTCAAGATGAATCTACTCACATATCAAAGTACTTTTGATCAGATTTAAAGTTAGTTAATTACAGGAAGTAAGCAAAGGCATAGTGTACTATCATTTCCCAAACATATGACATGCTGAAACAAAAGACACAATAGATTACTATTTAAAAGGACAGTCACATGCTTTTATTATGATGATTAATCTAAGTTAATCATGCCCAAAGACTCAATTAGAAAATTAAATCTAACTGAATCAAAGGCTTTAGTGAATAAGTCAACAAGCTAATTTGTTGTATCCACTTTGATTAACTTGATTAGACCCTTTTCTGAGCAATCCCTCAGAAAATGATATCTGATTTCAATATGCTTTGTTTTGCTATGTTGAACTGTGTTAGCAGTGATGAACATAGCAACTGAATTATCAATATGAATTGGTGTTTGAAGGAAATTGTAACCATAATCAAGTAATTGGTTTTGCAACCAAAGTACTTGAGAGCAACCAGCTGAAGCAGCTATGTACTCAGCCTCAGCTTTGCATACAAAGACATTTGTTTGCTTCTTGCACTGCCATGAAACAAGTCTTGGTCCTAAAAATTTACATCTACCAGTCGTGGATTATCTGTTGTTGTTGCATCCTCCAAAGTCACTATCTAAGTATGAGTAGAGACTGAAATCTCCATCTTTTGGATACCAAAGTCCAAGAGCAGGTTTCCCTTTCAGATATCTGAAGATTCTCTTAACAGCATTCAGATGAGACTCTTTTGGATCAGATTGGCACCTAGCACAAACACACACAACAAACATTATGTCAGGTCTACTAGCAGTGAGATACATAAGAGATCCTATCATTGATCTATACAATCTTTGGTCAACAGATTTCCCAGTAGGATCAGGCACAATCTTGTCTATTGTTGAAGCAGGAGTTTTGCATGAAGATGTATCAGCAAGATTGTACTTCTTCAATATTTGATGAATATACATCTCTTGATTGATAGAAATGCCATCTGTTTTCTGATGAACTTGTAGGCCAAGGAAGAAAGTCAACTCTCCCATTGAACTCATCTGAAATTCAGATTTCATTAACTCTTCAAAGCTCACACACAGTCTCTTGTTGGTTGATCCAAATATGATGTCATCTACATATATTTGAAGAACCAAAAGTTCTTGATGTTCTTGTTTGAGAAAGAGTGTCTGATCAATAGTTCCTCTTTTGTACCCATGCTTGAGCAAGAAAGATGATAATGTTTCATACCACTTTCTTGGTGCTTGATGAAGACCATACAAAGCTTTGTCTAGCTTGTAAACTTTATGTGGGTAGTCAGGATCTTCAAAACCAGGAGGTTGAGCCACATAGACCTCTTCATCAACTTTTACATAAAGGAAAGCACATTTGACATCCATTTGGTAGACAGTGAACTTCTTATAGGAAGCATATGCTAGAAATACTCTGATTGCTTCATTTCTAGCAACAGGTGCAAAAACTTCATCATAGTCTATCCCTTCTTCTTGAGTATATCCTTGTGCAATCAGCCTATCTTTGTTTCACATAATTATACCTCTATCATCTAGCTTATTTTTGAAGAGCCAGCTTGTTCCAATAGGATGTTGACCTTCAGGAAAATCAATAAGATTCCAGACTTTCTGCTTTCTGAATTGCTGAAGCTCTTCCTGCATAGCTTCAATCCAGCTATTATCCTTTAGAGCAGGTGTGATGTTTGGAGGAACAACTTGAGAAAGAAAACAAGTAAACAAGCAAATTTTTGTAGCTCCCCCTTGGCTTATTGTGGTTCTTGCATTTAGGTCTCCAATTATGTTGTTAGATGGATGAGACTTGTGAATTCTGGTTGTTGGAATAGATTGAACTGGAATGGATGATTCCAAGTTAGTCATATCCATTGGTGCGGATAGATTCAGCTGTGATGATGAATTTAAGAAGTAATCAAAATGTTCTTCATGTTCAGCATTTGAAGTAACATGTTCTTCATTTGGTACATCAGCTGTATTGTGAATGTCTTCCGCAGGAGCTTCTACGGAAGGGTTTTATTCATCGGTAGGAGTTACAGGAACATCTACGGATGGTATATGTTGGGCTGTTGATAACTCTTTGGAATGCAAAGGATTATCTCCAATGTTTGGAGCATCTGCTGAGGCATCATCCATATCTCTGGATGAAGGATGATCATCTGCGGATACTGGGTTATTAGCTGCGGATGCAGTGTTGCCATCTCTGGATGTAGATCCATTTTACTAAACTGGTAGAGCATCATTGTTGATATTGGTTGTTCCTTGATCCATGATACTTGAAGTTTGTGGTCTTGGAGGATCAATTGATAGTGATACTTCATTCAGATTTGGTGGAACAAATGGATAACATGTATTAGCGGAACCTGCATTAATAAAATAACCAGAGTTAAATGAGTGTGTTAAAGCATCTATATCAACAACCTTGATGATCCTTTTACAGATGTGGTAAATACGGATTCATCAAATGAAACATTAGGAGTTTCTTCCATAATGTTATGTTGTGTAATGTAAATCCTATATGATTTAGAAGTTGTGGAATATCCAACAAAGAAACCATCATAGGCTTTCTCAAAAAAATTTCCCAATTGTTCCTTTGTGTTTAACACAGATACATGACACCCAAAAGCTCTATGATATCCTATGTAAGGTTTTCTTTTGAATAAAAGCTCATAAGGTGTTTTATTATGTTCTTTGACAATTAAGGTCCTATTTTAAACATAGCATGTTGTGTTCACAGCTTCAGTGTAAGGCCCCGTTCCCGGGCACCTCACAGTTGGTCATTCATCGCATAAACCATACATTATTTAAAACATCGCAACAGAGATTAATTAAAATCATTTCGTATATTAATGAACGCTTTTACAAAATAATACAATGTAGTTAACTGTTACAAAATATCATAATTTGCATTACATCACAAAAATGTCATTGTTATACAAATGGATGCCATCCCAAAAATGCCAATTAGCTATCCCGTGCCATCCTCAACAACAATCACCTGCCAACTGGAAAATACATAAAAGTCAGCGTTGTTGAGTGAGTTCTAGTTTTATAAATAAGATACTTCAGTTATCATTCAAAACCGTTCTTTACTTTCATATGTGCTCTTATATCATACGTACAAATAGATAATCTTATTATTATCTTCAACATCATTCATCAACTTTCGTTCATTTATCATCGTACGTCATCGTTATCATTCGTTATCTTCCATACCATATTTTACATACATTCACCTTTATCTTCCTCACATTCCGGGCCAATGCCACGGGCTACACCCCATCATCATGCATAAAGCGGGTACTGGGCCAAAGTCTATCATTAGACTCCCATACATTGTGCCTGGTGGCCTGACCACAGTACCGGGGTAACTTCATTCGGACCAATCCGTCATGCATAAAGCGGGTACTGGGCCGAAGTCTATAATTAGACTCCCATACATTATGCCCGGTGGCCTGCCCACATTACCGGGGTAAGCGGAAAAGACCCATACGTATGGTCAGTCACAAGGATTAGACCCCAGTGTGCATCCTTCTGGGGTAGCTAACCCACACATAGTTGAGCTAACACCCTTAATTGTGTGTAAACCTCCATACATTGCTTGCAAGACTTTTCTTACATTCGTTCGTTCATTAATGCATGCATTCATTCTTTCTTTATGTTTCGCATATCATTAATATTAACTTCCGCTTTACATTACATAATACTTCACGTTCATTTCCGACTCATAATACGTGGTTCACGGAATAATACATAATAAGGAACATAAGGAAACGTATCATATATAAACACAACATTGTCACACATAATCATACATAACATACATTATGCATCATTCATTCACACACACAAGCACATGCACATCAAGTACAAGTCATCCTAGAACATTACAGACCCTCTGCGGAACAGCGGGAGTTCGGGGACGGCAACCCCTGACAGCGGGGTCCTAGGGGCAGTAGCTCCTAGTGGGGTTCAAGGAGCAACGCCACTAGCTGGGGCTGTGCTGGTGCATGGGCACTATGCAGGCACATGGCCTTCTGGATGCATGGGAACACTTAGGCGCATAGGAAGGTTCTGGGCGCATGGGCACTATCAGGGCGCATGGCCCAACACTTAGTCATTCTGGGCCAATTCTAGGCTCATGGGCACTATGCTGGCGCATGGGTGCCTAGGCGCATGGGTACCGTTTGGGCTCATGGGGTTTGGGCGCATGGGGGACACTTAAGCAATTTTGAACCTTAGGCGCATGTGCCACTATTTAGGCTCATGGCAGCCAATTCATTCTATCAATCATCATAATGAATCCCAATTCATCAGTTCATCATGTTCTAAGCTTATCACTAACATTCTAAGCATCATAACATGAACATAACCATAAATCAAACCCAAACTTACACCCACCCACATACACATTCATACATACACATACGGGTAACATACCCATTTTTATAAAAACATACTTACATGTATTTCCAGCCCCAAAATCAGTTAGAACATGTAAAAAGGTGGTTCTAGAACTTACCTTTAACAACTTTCAGGCAAGACTTCTTCAAACCCAAATGCAAAAAGGAGTTCAAACACGTAAAAACCCACCAATAACACACAACCCGAACATACAAACATGTATTAGCATGTAGCCGAGACTAAAACCCAACAAGAACACTTAAAACTTCAAATTCTTACATTGAATTCAACCTTCTTCTTGATCCTTCTTCAAAACCCAAAAGCTCCTATGCTTTCTCTCTCTAAAACCGGTTGAAAAGAAGAGTGAAGAAGATTTTGGGCGGCCATACCCACTTTATGCACCAACGTTTATACATTTTTGTCCTTTTGACACATTTAGCCCCTCAACTTGGGTTGAACTATGTTTCCTTCTGTTATTCGCTTTTTTTATTCTTTCTTTCTCATCTTTATAAATTTATGGGTGTTACAAGTCCACACCCCTTATATAGGTTTCGTCCCTGAAACCTGTCATTCCTCGAACAGATGTGGGTAATGCTGCCTCATCTCTTCTTCAATCTCCCACGTAGACTCGGATCCATTCCTGTGCTTCCACTGTACATGCACAAGGGGAACCACTTTATTCCTTAACATTTTCTCCTTACGATCAATGATCACCACTGGTTGCTCCACATAATTGAGCCGTTCATCTATTTCAATATCTTCCAGTGGTTCAATCATATCTTTGTCTGCCAAACACTTCCGTAGATGAGATACATGGAATATTGGGTGAATTCCACTTAACTCATCGGGTAGTTCCAATCTATAGGCCACCTCTCCTACTCGTGCGATGATTCGAAAAGGTCTTATATATCTCGGGCTCAACTTGCCCCGCTTCCTAAACCAAATGATGCCCTTCCAAGGTGAGACTTTCAACATAACCTTATCACCCACCTGGAACTCAATCGGTCTACGTCTCTTATTAGCATACGACTTCTGTCTATCCTTAGCTGCATTGAAAAAGGCTTTGATCTTTTCTAGCTTTTCGGTCGTAGCCTCGATCACTTTGATACTTCCTAGCTCCTTCTGACCAATATAACCCCAACATATGGGCGTTCTACATCTTCTACCGTGTAGCATCTCATAAGGGGGCATACCACTACCGGCATGGTAACTGTTGTTGTATGAGAATTCAGCTAACTATAAGTGGTCATCCTAACTTCCTTCAAAATCAATCACACATGCTCGGAGCATATCCTCGAGTGTCTGGATCATCCGCTCAGACTAATCATCCATCTGAGGATGATAAGTCGTGCTAATTGTAGCCTCGTCCCCATCACATCGTGGAATCTCTTCCAAAACATGGATGTAAACCGAGTGTCATGATCAGATACGATAGACACCGGCACACCATGACGAGCTACAGTCTCCTTGATGAATAAATCCGCTAATCTCTCGGAGGAATACGTCTCTCGGATCAGTAGGAAGTGAGCGCTCTTTGTCAGACGATCAACTATCACCAATATGGCATCATACCCTCTCTGGGTACATGGTAACTTCGTAATAAAGTCCATGGTGATATGCTCCCACGTTCACTCTGGTATATCCAAAGGTTGGATTTCCCCTTACAGCTTCTGATGCTTCGCCTTCACTTGCAAACAAGTAAGCACTTATTCACGTATTCCGCTACATCACGCTTCATACCCGGCCACCAATAATCCTTCTTCATATCATGGTACATCTTGGTAGCACCGGGATGAATGGAGTATCGAGTCTTATGAGCCTCATCCATGATCTTTCCATGTAAGTCCCCATAACGAGGAATCCACATTCGTCCAAATCGGGTTCTAATACAAAGAGTGTTCTCACCTAATTCCGCGACTAGACCTTTCATCCTTTCAGAGTTAAGATGATCTTCTTTCAAAGCCTCGTCTTGAAATTCCTTGACTTGCGTCATCACATCAAAGGTCATAATCAACTGATATGCCTTCACCTGAATTGGTTCAGGTCTTTCCTTTCGGCTAAGGGCGTCCGCCACCACGTTTTCCTTGCCCGGATGGTAGTGGATCTCGCAATCATAATCCTTTATGAGCTCCAACCATCGTCTCTGCCTCACGCTCAAATATTTCTGCTTGAACAAGCACTTCAAGCTCTTGGGGTCAGTGAAGATTGTGTAGTTCATCCCATATAAGTAGTGCCGCCAAATCTTCAAGGCAAAGACCACGGCTGCTAGCTCCAAGTCATGAGTAGGATAATTAACCTCATGAACTTTCAACTGTCAGGATGCATAGGCTATAACCTTTCCATGCTGCATCAACACGTAACCCAACCCTGAATAAGAAGTATCCGAATAGACTACCAAGTCCACGCTTCCATCGGGTAATGACAAGACAGGAGCTTGCATCAGCCTCATCTTTAACTCCTCAAAAGCCTTCTCTTGATCTTGACCCCATACAAACTTCACATCCTTGTGGGTCAACTTAGTCAACAAAGAAGCTATCTTGGAGAAATCTTGGATAAATATCCTATAATACCCCGCCAATCCCAAGAAGCTACGAATCTCGGATGGCGTCTTTGGAGGCTTCCATTGCATCACCGCCTCAACCTTCACAGGGTCTACCATAGTTCCTTCAGCAATCACTACATGACCCAAGAATTGCACCTTACGCAACCAAAAAGCACACTTGGAGAATTTGGCATACAAATTCTCTCTCCTAAGTGTCTCCAATACCTCGCGTATGTGGCCGGCATGTTTTTCCTCACTTCTTGAATAAATCAAGATATTATCAATAAACACAATCACTGATTTATCTAACATTGGTCGACACACCCGGTTCATCAAATCCATAAAGGCAGCTAGCGCGTTAGTTAAACCAAAAGAGATAACGAGAATCTCGTGGTGTCTGTAACACGTGCGAAAATTTGTCTTAGGGATGTCTTGCTCCTTCACCTTTAATTGATGGTAGCCAGATCGAAGATCTATCCTCAAAAACCAACTGGCACCCTGGAGCTGATCGAACAAGTCGTCAATCCTCGGTAACGGATACCGATTCTTTACCGTCAACTTGTTCAACTCACGGTAGTCGATACACATTCTCATGCTACCGTCCTTCTTCTTCACGAATAAGACTGGAGCACCCCAAGGAGAGATACTTGGTCTAATGAACCCCTTATCGAGCAACTCCTATAGTTGCTCTATCAATTCCTTCATCTCTGAAGGAGCCAAACGATACGGTGCATTAGCGACAGGCTGAGCACCGGGTATAAAGTCAATTTGAAATTCGATTTCACGATTTGGTGGCACACCTGATAAGTCCTTTGGGAACGCATCGGAAAAGTCACACACCATCGGTACATCGGACGATTGTGGTGTCGACGTGTCCATATATTTTACGTAGGCTAGATAGGCACTACATCCCCGTCTCAGGCATTTTCCCACCACCGCCATCGAAATCACTTTCTGAATCGTCGTAACTCGATCACCGTATATCGTCATCTAACTCCCGTCAGGTGCTGTCAATCTAATCATCTTCTTGCGACACACAATGTTCACCTCGTAGTCCGCTAACCAATCCATTCCTAGGACTACATCGAATCCGCCTAAGGTCATCACGAACAGTCTAGCAGGGAACTTATGAACTTCTAGTTCTATGTCACATCCCTCAATCAAGTCGGAAATCCTTGTAGACTTACCTACGACAGTTTCTTCATTAAAGGGCTCATCAGTACATCTACTACTAACAGGCAAATTAGCACAGAAAGCAGTAGAAATAAAACTTCTACTAGCACCTGAATCAAATAACACAGAGGTAAGAGTTTGGTTTACTAGAAACGACCCTGACACAACATCAGGGTCCGTCCTAGCCTCTCCCTGGTCATGGTGAAAGCTCTGGCGCTCGCCTTCTACCCTTCAGTCCCGGTCGTCTTCTTCGCCCCGGAACTCTCAGCCCTTGGCTTCTTGCATTCCCTGCTCATGTGACCCTCTCCACCATAGTTAAAACATCTAGCCACACGACATTCCTTTGATATACGTCCCATCCTCCCACACTTGAAGCATACATTCGATCCCCACCTACAATCTCCGGTATGCTACTTTCCATATTTTATACACCTCTTCGACCCTGCACCGGGCGTGACCACTCGTCGGTAATCCAACCATTCACTCTTATTGTTTGCTGGAGCACTACCTCGTCCAAACCGCTTCTCATTCCAGTTCCGGTCACCACCACCTTTCTTGCTCACCTCAGCCACCACTACCTCCCTTCCATCATACAGTCTTCCTACCAAATCAGCCACCGACCTGAAAGTGCTCGGTCGAGCAGCGAACATATGGCTACGGATGTCCGCCAGCAAGCCCTGAATGTACATCTTGATCTTTGTGACAAGGGTGTCACATGATCCGGCACTAGCTGTGCCATCTCATTAAACTTGGTGGTGTATTACTGATGTGTCATGGTTCCCGCCTCCAGCTACAGGAACTCTCTCTCCACCTTGTCCAACTCTCGATGAGGACAGAACTCCTCAATCACCAATTTCTTCGGCTCACTCCACTTCATCCGACCAATTGCTCTACTACCCACGGCTTGGACAATATTGTCTCACTAACATAGAGACGAGTCCGCAAACGAATGAGTGGCAAACTTCACCTCTTGATCTTACCTGCACTCGCTGATGTCGAGTACAACTTCCATCTCTCTCACCCATCGATGATCAGCAACAACAGTGCCATTTCCATCAAAAGTTGGTGGCTTGCATCTTTGAAATGCCCCATAGTTACAGCCTCGTGCTGCCTCTAGCATAGGCTCTTCGTCCTCTTCTTCGTCAGTAGGGATATCCGTCTCCGTCCCCGGTTGCTCTCTCCTACCCGAGGACCTGTTCCTCTCCTTCCTCTCTCATTCTCTTATAGCCTTTATTACTTCAGTCACCACAGACGGTAAGATCGTCTGCATGACCTGGTGAACCTCCTCCACCACAGCATCCTTCACTGAGGCCCTCAAATTAGCACTCTCATCACCACCCTCCGGATGAAGGGTCTTAGCTCTTCATGAGCCACTTCTTCAGCTCTCGGCCTTCCTCTAGTGACCCGTGGTCTAGCACTATGTCCACCACATGACCTCCACCTCGAGAAGCCTTCGAAAATCTACCTCCAGCCATCCTCTAAGACACTATAAGATTCAAACACCAACACAGTCATTCAAGGTAATAGCTCAGTCTATGTCAAGTATAGTAAGTCCCTAATTACAGTGGCTAGTTGTGATAAGCCACTTACTTTATTCTTCATACCCCAAGCATTTCCTATCCTGACTACATCTGTATCTAAATCTCATAAGGGCAAACATATCAAATAACATGCGCATATAATACCGGTTAACATTAAAGAAAATACCTCATGGCACGTAGCTACTCGGACTGGCATCCCTTCCCTTTGTCCCATTCTCAGTTTAAGTTTAGGTTTCTTTTGAAAATATTTACCCATTTCACTTAAAATTTGGCTCTGATACCAACTTGTAAGGCCCCGATCCTGGGCACCTCATAGTTGGTCATTCATCGCACATAAACCATACATTTATTTAAAACATCACAGCGGAAATTAATTAAAACCATTTCATATATTAATGAACGGTTTTGCAAAATAATACAATGTAGTTAACTGTTGCAAAATATCATTATTTACATTACATCATAAAAATATCATTGTTATACAAGTGGATGTCATCCCAAAAATGCCAAGTAGCTGTCCCGTGCCATCCTCAGCAACAATCACCTGCCAACTAGAAAATACATAAAATTCAGCGTTGTTGAGTCAGTTCTAGTTTTATAAATAAAATACTTCACTTATCATTCAAAACCGTTCTTTACTTTCATATGTGCTCATACATAATACGTACGAATAGATAATCTTATTATTATCTTCATCATCGTTCATCAACTTTCGTTCATTGATCATCGTACGTCATCGTTATCATTCATTATCTTCCTTACCATATTTTACGTACATTCACCTTTATCTTCCTCACATTCCGGGCCAATGCCACGGGCTATACCCTACCATCATGCATAAAGCGTGTACTGGGCCGAAGTCTATAATTAGACTCCCATACATTTTGCCCGGTGGCCTGACTACAATACCGGGGTAACTTCA
>BJCN01340489.1:4413-23233 GCA_018326445.1 Flaveria brownii
TTTAACTCTCTTATCTCAATAGTTTCATTTTTGGACATTCGTTTTAAGATTTTTTATTAAAAAGTTATTTTTTTATCAAAATCTTGTTTTTTTAAACTATGATTTATAATTATTTTGGTCGTTTTAATAAGACTGTTTTTAAAAGATTCCACCTTTATAATTTTTTTGAAACAAAACGGCTTAAAATATTTTGCTTAAAAATGTTTAGTGTTTTAGAAAATTTTATATTATATAATTTTTTGTTTTTTATTATTTAGATTTTAATTAAAAGATGTGATTTTTAACTTCCTTCATAAAATATATTTTAAAAAAAAATATAGTTTGATTTTATAAAATCTAGATAAGAGAGAGAAATATAGCAATTAATAAAATTATTTTTTAATAAGAGAGAGAAACTTGTATCTATCTATTCTAATAAATCAAGGTTTTTAAGGACACGTGTCGCGATTTCATGCATTCTCAGGTCAGTTTTCCCGCCCAAACTCATATACACATTTTAATTTAAATGAATTTAAACACTTATTAAATTTTCATTCTCCTTTCCTTATATGAATTTCTCAATTCCTTTCTTGTATTTTTCTCTTTCATTTTAGATTAATAATTTTGTTATTTCTTTACACAATCAAGCAACCTAAAAGTTTTCAATATTAGTTTTAAAATTATTTGTTTAATTCTGTTTCAAGGATTTAACTATTAATAAGTAATTATTTTAGTTACTGATAAGTTCCTTTAAAATATTAAATGATAATGGTTTTAAGTAAATAAACTAAACAATTATATGTCTAAAATGTAAATCTTCTTACGCTAAGAGTTTATTAAGATTTACTAAACTATAAGATTTTAATTATATCATTTTTTAATATATAATTTTATAATGCTTCATCTTCATTACTTGTCTTTTATAATTTTTTTTCATATACTTTTTTATTTCTTATTTTACCAATGGTTAATAATATCTAATATACAAAACTTTCATAAAAAATAATGATTTTAAGAAGTTAAATTTATTCCACCCATGTAATACATGAGTTCTAACCTAGTTAGTATTTAAATTACTATAATATCCTTTTGGAGGGAAAATCAAAGTGTGAATGTGTAGAAATTTGACAAGTGGCAAATAATTGGGTTAAAAACATGACAAGTGGCAAAAAAAAACTTGTTTTATTAGATACTATAGACTAGACGAAAGACCCGTGTAATACACGGGTTCAATAATTAAAAAAATTGAGTAAAAAGTTTCGTAAGTTATAATATTTTTATTAATACTTCGTATATCGATTTTTATCTTTACTTTTTTAAAATCATCTATATTTAATAGAGTTAAGTTTGATTTTGCTCCCTGAGATTTGTAAAAAATAATCATTTCCCCCTAAAAAATTAAAAACATCAATTTAACTTCAAAAGTTTTATAAGTTGTTTCAAACTTATCCAAAATAATAAAACTTTTGGAGTTAAATTGGAACAAAATATAAAAGTTTTGGAGTTAAATTGATAATTTTAATCTTTCGAAGGAAAATAGTTTTTTTAGTCAAACCTTAGGGAGTAAAATTGAAATTAACTCTATTTAATATTAGTAGTTTTTTCTTTATCAATGCTTATAGATTTAAGTATTGTATAATATAAAATAAAATAAACTTATATATAAGAACTTTAGTTAATAAATAAATTATATTGAATATGAGAACATATATAAACATCCGAAAGTTCTTTGTATATAAAATTTGATGTTCTATTCGTAGTTTTACTTTCATTGTCTAATATTAATAATTTTAATTCATGTCTACTTATAACTTGAGATAATACAATATAGAGCTTGAATCGATGTCAGGGACCAAACATGCAATGATTACATAAAGGTTTGGACTATTTTTATGATTTTTAAAGTCTAGGGACCAAACATGTAATTTGATTAAACCATAGGGATCATTTATGTAATTTTCTCTTTACCCAAAACATTAACCAATTTAATGCTTATATCAATTAAAACTAAATTAAAGTTTCATGCTTTTATAAACAAAAATATAAATTAGTCAAATTGATGTTAAAAAACTAAAATACTAAAGTCTTAAAATCAAAATCAAAATCCTTTAATCGTACGTACCACTGCTACTGCTGCAATCGAGATTTGTATATGTGAGCATTAAATTGAGACTTTGTAGAAGAGCTATTATGATTTAAAACTTCAGATGAGAATGATACTAAATAAATCAATGAAGATGTAAAAGGATCAGTGAGTTTAACTTAAAACACAACGTGATTTAAGGTAAATTGAAACAATGATATGCTTGTAAATTATAAAGAATATGAAATGGTTCATATTTTCATTTGAAAATCGATATCATGATTTGGGAAAATCGAAACGCTGAATTGATTATTTGAGACCATTGATTTGATGAAATATATAAAATCATTTTGGAATAGAAGACGCGTATGGGGTTTTTTCTCATTTGCATAATACGGGTGAATTAAAAAATCTTTAATTACTTGTTTAAATAAGCAAGAATCCAACACATTTCAGTTCACATTTTTATTGTAATACACCCTTAAAAACTCATTATATTATCTGTTTGGTAGACATGTGAACAACTTATTTTTAAGTGGGAAAACAGTTAACTATAACTTGTTATCTATAAAAATAATTTAATAAAATAAGTGTTTTCAAAAGTATCCACCAAAATAGTTTTTTTATTGAAAAGATGATTTTTCTTACTCATAACATGATTGGATAAAAGTATGTATGTTTTTAATAATGTTATTTAAGTAGAATTAAAAGGAGAAAGTTTCAATAAAATAAAATTAATTTAGCATCTCTTATTATTTTAAAAAATATTTTATAGTTCTTTTTATAAAGGTTTTTCTTAAAACCTTTTCAATAACGTTTTCTCATACAAAAATATTAATACTTTTTCATCAGTATTTTTAATGCCTCTTTATAGAATACGTGTTCTTATATAGAAAAGATATTTTTATGAAATTAAATAGTTTATGTAATTTTTTTAAAATTAGATATATTATATAACTGTTTTAAACATAAATTTATGTATAGTAATAATCATTTATATAAGTATATATATAAAAATAAAATAAACATCATTACATACAACGCTAGTTTCATCTTGCGAGCCGGTTCGATCTTGACATACGAAGCTCGGACTCAAAACCATTTATTAAATGAGTTATAATATGAGTTCGAGCTTATTTAAGCTAAGCTTAGTTAGAGTTTGTAGCGACTTGGTCCCGATCAACTCACGAGACGATGTGACTCGTTTCTCTTCTAATAGTTGTTGAAGTGTATTAGCAACATACATACCATCGGAAATTGAGGATTACATTTGTAGTTCGTAAAATAAAATAAAAATAAACCATTAATTTTTTTTGTTTCGTCATGATATTTATATAAAACATTTTTAAAGAATGTATTTCTTGTTCAAAATAGTTTTTTTCTTATTACATCTTTTAAGCTACTTAAAAATATTTTTAATAAAATACATATTTTTAAGAAGAATAAAAAACACATGTGCCTACTTTTGTGTGAAAATAAAACAAAATTATAGTGAAAATTTTTTTAATTTTTTTATATGAAAAGACGATTTAAAATTAAGTATGAGTAAATTTAAAAGAACCAAAATAAGCTTTAGAAAAACTTTATGTTCTTAATTATGACATATGAATCAAATGATTTTATAATTTTATTAACATTTGTACTTGACTTGTTTTAAATAATATTATTTTAAAGTGAAACAAATTTAACTAATAACATCATAGTGAGAAAAAAACACTTTCTTAAATACCTGTTATGATAAATAAATATTTTATATATACTATTTAAAGAAAAAACTCACTTTGTAATTATAGCAATAGTTGATTTTATTCAAATGAATTATGCCCAGAAATAAGGATATATACATTTTAGGCGGGAAATTAAAGGAATAAAGGCTTAAAAAAATGACACGTGTCACTAAAGATATTGTTTTATTAATAAGTATAGATTAGGGGCCCTCGCTGCTCTCATTTTTATCATTAATTTTTTAGCGATCTTATTCTTCTATGGTTTAGCGATCTGATTGTTATGAGTATGCTATTGCTTAAGTGATGTATGTGATGTATGCAATACAATCTGGTTATTTTGTTTATTGACATGCATAAGCATATACAAAAGGCTACTGTGATATATGCTTATGTGATATATGCATTATAATTTGGCTGTTATTGTTGTCGAGTCGGGGGTCTCTTTGAAAACGGTCTCTCTGTCTCTCAAGATAGAGAAAAGACTGGCCACCACCTACCCCTCTCAGACCATACTGGGTATATTTGTTTGTTTGTTATTCTTTTATGGGTTAGTAACTTTGAATACAAATGGTTTAATATAGTCGTAATGTAGGTACTTGGTACATCAAACTATTTAGTTGAGTGGTAGCTTCGCTATTTTTTATAAAAAGTGATGAGCTCAAGTCCTATCGGCAGCAACATGCTATTGGTGGGTCGGATTATACTGTAGTGGGCCTGCGGCCGATGGGTCTCCCAGAATTGGTGTTGGTGGGCTTGGGATACGTAGCGCTGTCTGCGATCGTAAGCGTATGGGGACGCCTTTTATTAGTGGGTTACTTTGAGTAAACGGACTTTATTAGCCGGTCATTCAAAGAAAAAGATAGCTGGTGTAATTGTATATATTTAGTCATCGTGTAATTATATTTTGGTGAATATAATGCTTAAATAAAAGGAGATGGGTGTCGTTTCGAAAGAAAAAAAAAGTTGTAATGTTAGGATGAAATTAAATAAAGAAAATGTTGGGTTAAAGGGATGCCCACAAGAGTTATGGGGTTGCTAGTGACACTTATACGACATTTAATGTCTATACGACTAGCATGTCGGTTAGTTGTTGGTTCGCTGATATCGAATATTCTGTGCGAAAGAAACAATAGTCACTCTTATAACTTATACATCTAAACAAAAAATTTTTAGTTCTGCGGTAATTATTAAATCAACGGGAACAAAACAAATTTAGTCCCCGTGGTTTGATCATATTGCAAGTTTGGTCATCAGATTTTAAAAATTGCAAATTTAGTCCCCACCGTTAGTGTCCGTTAGTTTTTAACGATCTGAAAAATATGGTCAACCCATAGGGACCAATTGTGCAATTTTCTCCAAAAATAAAAAAAAAACAAAAAAATCAAATAAAAATAAAAATTTAATTTTAATATATTCAAATAAACTTTGTAAAGAATTCAATAATCGTTAAAAAATAGAATAAAGGTTAAAAAAACAAACCAAATTAAAGAAGTAAATAAAAGTTACAATAAAATGCATATAAAAATAGAAAATTGAGAAAATAAGAAGTATGCTTAAAATTTTATTTTTATAATTATTTTTTATGAAGTTCATATGTCATGTTTAAATTGAAGAATCCAAAAACCTTATGAAAGTATAAATCCAAAAAACGAAAAATGAAATCGAACCGTTTTTTATTTTTTAAGTACTTCAACATGATTTTTTCAATATTTACTTTGAATTTTATAAATGTTTATTCAGTTGTATTTTTAATTTTGTTTGATTTTATTTAATTTTTTACTTTAATCGCATATTTTTTTTCAATACTTCTCGCTTTTTCTTTTTTACATGCAATTTATTTTTACTTTATTTAGTTTTGAATTTGATTTGATTTTTTAACCTTTATTTTATTTTTTAAAAATGATTGAATTTTATTATTGATGTTTATTTGAATTTCTTATGTTTATTTGAATTTCTTATGTTTGATTTTTATTTCTTTTAAATTTTATTTGATTTTTATTTTTTTGAATTTTTAGAGCAAATTGCACAATTAGTCCCTATGGTTTGATCATATTGCATATTTAGTCCCCAGATCATTAAAAACTAACAGACACTAACGGTGGGGACTAAATTTACAATAAACTTTCAAATATTTGGACTAAATTTGCAAATTTTAAAATCTGGAGACCAAACTTGCAATTTGATCAAACCACAGGGACTATTTTTATAATTTTCTCTATCATTTTGTGATTGAAGTTTTTCGATGCTACCCTATTTTAATTAAGTTATAGTAGTGAAATGCCATTGGTGTAGTGGGAATTTAGTAAACCTTGTGAGTTTTGACACGATTCGTCTTTCAGCAAATCAAACCTCAAAAAAGAAATACAAGCTTGATGTAGCAAGAATCTAGTAAATATGAATTAATCTTATTATGTTATAGATATTATATATTGTGGTTATCAACAATTATATAGATATACCTTATTAGAGATATACTTATCATTTTACTCAAATGGTTGTTGGAGTTATAAAATGATTATGTTTCCTACTCCTATAAATACCCCTTGTATCTTATTTGTAAAGAACAACTCCCTCCCTATCTTTCTTCTCGTATTATTGTTGCTATTAGACTAGTTTCACGGCATATTAATTGATTTTTGCGGGCCCTTTATTAGTTTCGGCCATAAGACTTGTTTATCCAGTTGGGCCATGGGTTCACTGGGAATTGTCGTTGAATTCACAATCTTGAGCTTTAAATTACCCTATATATTTAAAAATGAAGTTTGAAGGAATAGTTGGGTTGTGTGGTTTTGATATTGGCCACAAAGGTGGGGCGTATTTGCGATCTGCCCCTTGACATTTTGTCCCAACCCTTAAAAACGTGTTTAAAGGGAAGACAAGGAAAAACTCATGTTTATCATCAGTGCATCCATAGAGAGAGAGAGAAAGCCCCCTTTCTTTTCGCCGCCAACCACTGTCGTCACCTTCACCGCTACCCTGTGTACGAAATCGCCGGTCTATTGGCCGACCATCGGGGGTGTCGGTGGTGGTTCGGTTGTCTGGATGTATTGCTGGCGTTGGTAGGTGAGAGGCGGTTTGGGGGTCGGGTCTGATGTCACGTACCACCATCACTGGTTCTTGAGACCACTTTTACATGCATCGGCATCGCAGCCAGCTTTCTGGGAACCATGTGTCTTCGCGATACTATGGTGGTGGCGATGGTGGTTTTTGGTTGTTTTGTTTCTTAAAAAGAAAGTGTTCAGGGTTCGGTGGCGGTTTTATCACCAATGTTTGATGACCGATGTCGCCGCTGGGTTCCTCGAGAACCCTAGGTGGCGATGGTCCGATGGATCTTCATTGGTGACGCTAATGTGGCGGTTGTGTACTGGACTTGTTGTCGTGTTTTGTGATGGTTGCTTTGTCCCATAACAACAAATTCAATTGATACTCATGTTGTGCGTTTAGATATGTCTCTTCGGTTTCTTTGGTTTTGATTTCTCTCTAATTTTTATGAAAACATAAATGGTTCAATGTTATTGTTCAGGGTTTTGTGATGTTGGCTACTATTGCATTGTTTTTAAGTTTGTAATCTGGTGCTGGATTGTTGATGGAGTCAATGATGATGGACTGTTCATCTGAGACGTCCTGTCGGGTCTATAATGGTGAGTGGTAGCTCGTCTGAGACATGGTGTCAATTCCTGGGTTGTTGTTATGTCATTGGGGATGTGATCCGATTTCATTTCTCGGTGATGATGAATGGTTGTTCGTTTGAGGCATTTGGCTTGATGTTATGTATAAATGTTGTATGATATTATAAGGGGTTACGTTGTTTGGCGCGGCACCATCTTCGGTTTGCAGTCACGATGATACATCTATTTTGAGCCTTTGAACCACAACATTTGATGTAACGGCATGCTTGGTTAACAACACGCTTATGTGTCTATCTCAGTTGCTATGCAAGACATGTAACAGACCTCCTGTCAGTGATGATGAATGGCTGAACGCTAATGTGAGACCAATATTCATTAGACGCGCAACGCGCGTTGATGATTACCACTAGTTATAATATATATGTAAATGTAAATCAACAATTCAACATAACCAATCTTGGATTCTCGGGTCCCACTTGATTTTAGGCCCTCTGCAGACTGCAAACACACAAGACCACAAGTTGAACATGCTAAGGGCTGACCCACGTATAGGGTTAAGGCTTATTTTTTTATATTGTTGAGTTTATAAAAATATTCGAATCGTATATAAAAGTATGTTACGTTATGTAAACATAAAGTTTTACTTATATAAGTAATCTTATGTCGTGTCAGATAATTGACACACATAACAAGAAACCTTATGTTGTGAAATAATTCGCACGCATATCCAATGCAATATTCCAAACCATGATATCAGCATATCGAACATCCAACACCATATCAAAACCTAGTTGTATTCAGTATAAAATAATAAAATAATCATTGCATTGAATCACTAAACGCTTCAATACGAGTTCTAATCGATTTTGGAATATCCATTTCCTAGAATTAAAAATAATTTATATATAATATAAAGAGTTAATTACACAATATTTAGTAGAACTCACAAGTTTGAGTATTAATTTTTTTAGTAGCATCTATGAGACTTGAGATTTTAAACTTTAGAATACGCCCTCATCTCGTGCCAAACATGTGAGGCATTATTACCAATTTCTAAACAAGATTTGAGTTAATTACACATATGATCCATGTTGTTTTCCGAAACCTTAAGAGCGATAATTGTAATACTCAAATGTTATTTAAGTATCTAACAATAATGCCCTCGCGTGCTTGGTACGTGAGGGGTTTGTATTAAAAGTTGCCCTCATGCTAGTTAGAAATCCGCATTGCTATATTCAGAAGTTAAAAAACCATTATGCTTCACAACAACTATGCTTTGAATGTGTCAAAACCTAACTGAAAGTAAACATGTTGTAATGGTATATTAGAATATAAAAAAAATCAAATCATTGTATATAAAATTAAATATATATTGTATTTGACCCGACTTTATTTTGAATGAATTTTATACCAACACGTAGATAGAAATAAGCACCTCATAATGCAATATTCGAAATTTATAAAATATTATATTTCAAAATTTAAGAGAAAAATAAAATATATTTAAAATTAATCAAAATGCAAACTAAAAAGGTTGACAAAACCATGTAGCCAATATGCAAAATGAACAAAGTTTAGTGCTGTTATGTTAATAGTTGAGATTAAAGATCACAGTTGTTAAATCTTTCTATGTTTACTTGTGCTAATGTCTAGTTAGCATAAGTTTAGGGTGTTAGTTGTAATAAGTTCAGGGGTTAATCCTGGACAATTGAAACTTAGTTTGTTAAGTGGTTGTTAGTCGAATTATAAGGTTGTAATCGGTGATGTTAATCATCTTGTTCATCTGAGTGTTCTTTCAATTCGTGTAACTCATGTTCATCATTCAATTAGAGTGAATCTTATTCTTGATTGTTGATTCTTCTTCGAGTATTGTTGTTCCGTATTTGGTTTCAATTGATCCGCATCTATTTTCAATTGGTATCAGAGCTATCACCGGCTCGATCTCGATAGAAGGTATTGATTCATTGAAGATTGAAGAATGGTGACGGCGACAAAGTTTGATATCGAGAAATTCAATGGGAAAAACGACTTCAGCCTATGGAGGGTGAAAATGAGAGCGCTACTAGTCCATCAAGGCCTAGCTGATGCGCTCATCGGAGAAGAGGTGGAGATCCCTGAGGGCGCGACCAATAAGGAGAAGAAGGATCTTAAAGATAAACGGAAAGATATGATAGAAAAGGCACATAGTGCAATCATATTGAGTCTGGGTGATCAGGTCATTCGGGAGGTGTCGAAAGAGACTACGGCAGCCGGAGTATGGAGCAAGCTTGAAGCCATGTACATGACAAAGTCTCTAGCAAATCGGTTATACCTAAAAAGGCGCTTGTATACATTTCAGATGTCGACTAGAAAGACTTTGGCAGATCACGTTGATGAGTTTAACAAGATCATACTTGATCTTGAGAACATTGAGGTGGAGATTGAAGATGAGGACCGATCAATCATCTTCTTGTCATCTCTGCCCCATGCATATAGACATTTTGTAGACACAATGATGTTCGGAAGGGAAAGCTTGTCAATGGATGAAGTCACATCCGTAATGAATTCCAAGGAGTTACAAAAGAAGGGAGAATTGAAAAAGGAGAGCTCGGAAGGCCTGGTGGTTAGAGGTAGATCTGATCAAAGAAGCAAGCCCAAGAATGGACCGTCAGCTAGATCCAAGTCCAGAGTGAAGCGCAGGTGTTTTGTGTGTAACTCTGATAAGCACCTCAGGAGAGAATGTCCGGAGTAGAAGAAGAAGAAGTCTGAATGGAGTAAAGGGAAATTCCAAAGTCCAAGTTCTCCAAAGAACTCCACAGATGGCTATGAGAGTGCTGATGTGCTAATGGTCTCACATGGAGTTGCACTGAGTCAAGAAGGGATTCTTGATTCTAGGTGCTCATACCATATGACCCCAAACAAAGATTTCTTTAATGTTTTGAAATTAGAGAGGCATGGAGTTGTGCAACTAGGTGATGATAGACCTTGTAACATTAAAGGTGTTGGTAATGTCACTCTAATGCTTCATAATGGAACCTCTATAGATCTAAGGGAAGTCAAATACATCCCTGATCTAAAAAGGAATCTGGTCTCATTGGGTGCACTTGAAGCAAGTGGTCACCATGTCAGTTTGAATGGGGGGAAAGCAAAGGTGATTAAGGGGTCCTTGATTGTCCTTACTAAAACAAGAGGAAAGAACAACACATATATGCTAGATGGCAAAGCGGTTGCATGCTCAGTCAATGTTGTTCAACAAGATGCTGAAAATAGTGATCGAATGTGGCACATTAGGCTAGGCCACATGAGCAAGCATGGGTTATTGGAGCTCAAGAAGCAGCAGGTGATCAAAGGCCTTGGTGACTACAACTTCGATGATTGCGAAAATTGCATACTGGCAAGTCAAGGAGAGTCAAGTTTACAAGAAGAAGTCATAAGTCCCAAGGTATCCTAGACTACGTTCATGCTGATCTATAGGGTCCAACTAAACATGTGTCATTAGGAGGTGCTTCATATTTTCTCTCTATCATAGATGACTACTCAAGAAGGGTCTGGGTATATATCTTAAAACATAAGAGTGATGCATTTAAGAACTTCAAAGATTGGAAGAACTTGGTAGAAACACAGACTGAGAGAAAGATTAAGAAACTTAGGACAGATAATGGTCTTGAGTTTTGTAGTGTTGAGTTCAACAACTTCTGCAGGCAATATGGTATTACTAGGCACCTTACTGTGCCAGGCAATCCACAACAAAATGGTCTTGTAGAAAGAATGAATAGAACCTTATTGGAGAAAGTAAGATGCATGCTATTTGAGTCTGGCCTTCCAAAGAGTTTCTGGGCAAAAGCTGTTAAGACTGCTGCTTACTTTGTGAATCGATCACCATCATCAGCCATAGATATGATGGTACCCATGGAGAGATGGTCTGGGAAAAGAACGGATTATGAGAATTTAAGGGTGTTTGGGAGTTTAGCCTACTCCCACATCAGCCAAGGCAAACTTGAGCCTAGAGCACAAAGACGTGTCATGATTGGGTATCCAGATGGTGTCAAAGGGTACCGACTATGGAGGATTGATAGTGGAAGTCCCAGGGTTATAGTAAGTAGAAGTGTTACCTTCAAAGAAGGCATGATGTATAAAGATGCCATAGGAACTTTGCATGCTCATTCTAATAAAGAAACAGACCTGGAAAGTGATAGTAGAGTTCAAGTTGAGGTGGAGCTTACGGATAATGAGATTGATCTTGAAGAAGGGAGATCAGATCAAGTCTCAAGGAGTTCACAAGTTGCTAATCCAGGGCAAAGCTTAGCACAGACTCGGCCTAAAAGACATATTGTACCTCCTATGAGATATAGGGATGATATTTCAACTTTTGTCTTTAATGTTACTGAAATGGAGAGCTCATTTAAGCCAATGTCTTATAAAGAGGCTATAGAATCTGAAGACATGGATAAGTGGATGAGTGCAATGAAAGATGAGATGGAGTCCCTACATAAGAACCAAACCTGGGTGTTGGTAGATAGACCCCATGGATAAAAGTTGGTTGACTGCAAGTGGCTCTATAAGATCAAAGAGGGACTGCCAGGGCAACTGCCTAGGTAGAAGGCAAGGTTGGTGGCTAAGGGTTTTACCCAAAGAGCTGGGATAGATTACGATGAAGTCTTCTCTCCCGTTGTTAAACATACATCAATAAGAATAATACTATCATTAACTGCAGCTCTTGATTTAGAATTAGAGCAGTTAGATGTGAAAACTGCCTTTCTTGATGGGAACTTAGATGAAGAGATTTATATGAGGCAACCTCAAGGATTTGAGGAAGTAAGTAGCTCAGGAAAGGTATGTTTACTGAAGAGATCATTGTATGGGCTCAAACAGTCACCCAGACAATGGTATCTCAGGTTTGACAGTTTTATTGTGTCTCGAGGCTTTAGCAGGAGCAACTATGATACTTGTGTGTATTATAAAGTGTATGATAAGGGTGGAGTTATATATCTGCTCTTATATGTTGATGATATGTTAATTGCCTGTAAAGATAAAAGTCAAATTGAGCTGACTAAGGAGCTGTTAAAATCAGAGTTTGATATGAAGGAGCTTGGTGAAGCTCGGAAGATATTAGGCATGGAGATAACAAGAGATAGAAGTTCAGGTACAATGAAGTTGTCTCAATCTAGCTACTTGAATAAGGTACTTAAGACTTATCATATGAATGAATCTAAGTATGTAGTTACACATCTTGCTATGCACTTCAAGCTGTCTAGTTTGTGTTCTCCTAAGACAGATGAAGAGTTAGCCTATATGATGAAATTTACTTATTCAAGTGTTGTGGATAGTCTAATGCACCCTATGTTGTGTACAAGACCTGACATAGGTTTTGCAGTAAGCCTAGTCAGTAGATATCTAAGTAATCTAGGTAAGGCTAATTGGGAAGGAGTTAAATGGATTTTAAGATATCTAGGTGGTACTAGAGATATGGGTCTGATATTTAGGTTTCATGGTGATAATGATGCTGTTGTACATGGGTATGTTGACTCAGATTTTGCTAATGATTTTGAGAAAGGTAGATCCATTACTGGTTACACTTTCAAGGTTTTGAATAGTACAGTGAGTTAGAAGGCTTCTTTGTAGCATGTAGTGGCCTTGTCAACTACAGAGGCTGAGTTTATGGCACTCACAAAAGCAATTAAAGAGGCCATTTGGCTTAAAGGGTTCATAACTGAACTGAATATTGGTGTCAACAAGGCAGTTGTTAATTGTGATAATCTTGGTGCTATTCAATTGTCCAAGCATCAAGTGTTTCATGAAAGGTCCAAGCATATTGATGTGAGATTGCACTGGATCAGGGATGTGCTGCTTAATAAAGAAATTGAAGTTTGTTATGTTGATACTAAGGAAAATGCAGCTGATATGCTCACCAAGAATGTTCCTAATTCGAAGTTAGTTCATTGTTGTCAAATTTTGCATATAGGTTAATATGTACAAATGTTAATCTGATCTTTAGTCTTAAGGTGGAGATTGTTATGTTAATAGTTGAGATTAAAGATCACAGTTGTTAAGTCTTTCTATGTTTACTTGTGCTAATGTCTAGTTAGCATAAGTTTAGGGTGTTAGTTGTAATAAGTTCAGGGGTTAACCCTGACAATTGAAACTTAGTTTGTTAAGTGGTTTTTAGTAGACTTATAAGGTGGTAATCGGTGATGTTAATCATCTTGTTCATCTGAGTGTTCTTTCAATTCGTGTAACTCATGTTCATCATTCAATTAGAGTGAATCTTATTCTTGGTTGTTGATTCTTCTTCGAGTATTGTTGTTTCGTATTTGGTTTCAATTGATCCACATCTATTTTCAAGTGCCAATATGTAAGATGAACAAAATTCATTGTAGCATTTAGTTGTATTTTAATAAATGGTATAATATAAATAGTAATTCATACATTGTATAAAAACCTCTTATTTCTATAATTTTACCTCTACACCATATGTCACGAGTAATGTTGATCTTACACCAGATACACAAGGGTAAAACTATTAAAATACATGTGTGTTATTACGTATGGATCATTTTTTACTATGCATGTATGGGTCACATGGGTAGATATGTAACACCTTGGTGAATCACATAACATAGTGCATCAAAGGATGACACACTATGAAGCCACAAGCATCATGGACCCAATTAGAGCTATGTAGTTAAATTGCTTTCAACATGAGCATTATCAACATAGTAGACCTCTTGGGAAGTTCTTGTCTAGTCAACAAGAACAAACAACAAACGAGTGGAGTAAACATTACACCATGACTATGGCATGGATGTTGCTCCATGTATCGTTTCAAGGTGATGAGGTAAACCTCATTGAAGGCGGTGCCTATCTAGAGAGGGTGTTTGTAACATTTTTAGACATAACATACACTAGCTATGCAGTGGCGGAGCTTGAGTTAAAGGTTAGGGGGGCGGGGGCGAAATTAAACTATTTTAGGGGGGGGGACTATATTTTTTAAAAAATTTTCACTACCGGACCGAAAATTTACACCATCGAGCCGAAAATTTACACTACTGACGAAAAAAAGAGCCCCCCCCCCCGGCCCCAATGAAGTTTCGCCGATGTGGCTATGGACTAGAGAAATGACGAGTTATGTATAGTGCACAACCTCACCATACATGAAACGCTTTGGGGCCACAACCACAATGCTCTATGATTAAGTGTGTTTGATGGAGTTCAATAACAGAATAAGTGACCTATAGGTCCTCACATTGTGAACAAGAACAATTCCATAAGCTAACATGGGATAAACAAAATAATATCATGGTTGTGGAGATGTTATAACTTACAAGATTAAATCAAACCATTAAACATGATTCTAAGTTCTAAAAAAAATATTAATTTGTACTAAAATTTTAAACAACTACTTTAGAATCTTTCCTACTATAAAGGATTAAAGGGTTGAATAAAAATTTTGAAATTTGAAACAAACAATCCAAAATTCCAGAAATAGCCATGTTACTGTAACTAACATTTGTATTTGTATTTTAATAGAAGATATAATGGGGACCTTTGGTTATAAATCAGGGCACAAGATGAACTGTTGTATAAGAATCTGTACTATTGGGAGTGGCCCAAAGTTACACAACCAAACAACCAACAAAGTTTCATCCATGGAAGAAAACACTACAGAAGCAAATCTTCTTTCACAAATCTGACCACAAGAGACCAAAGTGGCAAAATAATAATTTGTATTCTTATAGTAAAAGTTAAAAGACCATAGTTCAGACTTCAGACCTACATGTGTGTGCATTGAACGGCTCGGAGTCTCAGGCAGATGGGCTAAATTAAAGAAATAGTTACATGAATCAGATCAATCAAATGAGCTTATAAACGAAATGAAACTTGTTAACATATATAACGAATTTGTAACTTGGATTAAATTGTCGTGAAGTGTGGATTTTATAATAAAGATGAGACCACATAATGTCTTTTTCTGAGGTAAAACTGTCAAACTTCTGAATCAATCAACAAGAAAGATGGTGTTCTACAAGATAAAATCAAGTCTAAAATTAGTATGTACAGTAAAGATTAGCACTCAGTGTGTACAAGATTTAGCCTGGAAATCAGAAAGATTATGCCCTTCTGCAGCCACGTCTAACTTGATCATTTAACTGAGCTCCTAGAGTCAGTCAGATTTTCGATCGACAAACTTGGAAGTGGTGCGATATATCTTCCGCGACTTGAGTTTCCTGCCGTAAATTATAAAAAATGATCCTACTTTTGTTAATAAAGTAGTTAATAATATGTAAAGTTTCTCCCTTTTTTTCATAGGATTGATCTGTTTATAACAAAATCATTCATTTTTCGTGTCAATAAAACAAGTATAAGATGGGAACGAAGTTACATAGAAGGACTAACATACTTGGGTGGTTTGGCAGTTTGTTGAACGCCATTGCTTTCCAAGATGTTATTCCCAAGCTCTATGGAGATCAGATCATTTGATGGTTCTCCTTTTGACTTTGTAGAATCATCAAAAGTAAAATTTGAACTTTGACCCGAACCAAAACCTGCAATCAAGGTTCATATTATGGCTCTCATTAAAGTCTTAAAGATATTATTTTGCATGTTCTGCATAAAATGGTCAACAGAAGGTGTATATGACACAGCCTAGATAACATTAAACACCTAGTGTTTATATGCCAAACGTTTAGACAGAAACCATATACACATTTGTCTTTTATAAAAGCTGCAACAGTTTAGTATAAGTGGTTTACTAAAAACAGTTAACTTAGTCTGATGTCTAAACACCATCAATTACGATGAGAAAAAGAGGCGATTAATGTTGACCAAAATGAATAATGGCAACTGGTAACTTGGTGATTATAGCTTGAAACTCTGAAAACAATGTGCTGCAAAAGTCTAGACACCTGATGCTTTTTTATGACTGACTTTTACTATGATTAGACTAGGTTTGCAACTAGGGTTTAATTTCTTCATCATGCTATTAAGGTAACTTTTTTTTTTTTTTTTTTTGAAAATGTAAAAGTCTCAGCACCCTAAAAGTGAAAGTTAGTAGTAATTAGAGGTGGCAAGTTTGATCCATTTACTATTTTACTTACGAATGAGTTGATTTGGGTGAGTATTATCTCATCCAGGATAAATAAAAGGGAACAGGTCAAATCTTTTGTATTGTAGGATTTTGATTATTATTGTTATAATACTGTTTCTTGTAATTACACACATGGATTATTTACAGAAAAAATATAAAAGTGTAATAAATAAGTTTTTGTGGGTCAGCCCAACAGGACCTGTTTAAACCCATACTTGTCACCTATGTTAGTAACTTAAAGTTACCATTTTCACTAATAATCTAAGCCATAGAAGAATATCACCCAAATAATTATCATATCACATGCATAAAATATCAAAATATCTGTGTGTTACCTTGAAAAATTATGATCACGAAAAAAAGAACTGTGATGAGTGTGGCAAAGATGCTAATATTCGATGATGTTGGCGGCGGTGAAGCTTTAAGAGCTCTTCTTCTCTTCAAAGATTTCAACCTTTCTACCCTGGCTCGTTTTTTCATGGTCTGTTCAGCAATCTCTTTAACTAATTGCAAGTCAGCTGTGTCTAGTGACGGTCCCTTGCGTGGTCTAGGTGGCTTTGGAGCCTTTTTTGAGTTGGAAATCTTGCGTTTTTCTTTCAACTGAGTTTTTTCTAAAAGTTGTGTGTGTTGATCGTTTTTCCCAAATTTGACGTGTCTTAGTGATTCAATATCTTCATAACCATCATCACTTGACTTCAGCGAAGTTCTGTAAGAATTACTGCTGTATTCACCATCTTCAGATCCATCAAAGGAATCAAAACTAAAAGTTTTACCTACAGATCGAACCACAGTTCTTGCTCGTTTGTTAGCTGTCACTGTCTCGTTTGTTCCGTCCTCTTCATATTCACTTTCACTACTCACTATGGTAACGATGGTGTCAGTGTTTTTTTGCGGTTTATTATTGTCCATTTGATGCATCTAAAAGTCTAATATTCTTCAAAAGATCTTTGATATAAACTTGTAACTTTTGCAAGTATAATCACCACAAAACCTCATCTTTCAGCCAAAAGAATCTGAATCCTGTGTGTATGAATATAGTTCAGACTCCCATATCAAAAATATTTCGAGATATTTATTAGTGGATCATGTCTTTATTTTCCTCATATCAAGTAAACAAGACCAACTTATTATGGAGGTGTTTGGATAAGCCTATTTTTTGGCTTATTAAAATTTTGAAAAACCAATAAAGCTTGTTTTCAACAGCATATAAACTTATTAACTTAAGCTTATGGGTCGAAATTAGCCAAAAACTAAGTTGATATGCTCATCAGCTATTTAAAGTAAGCTTATCGCTTTTCCAAAATAAGCCCTATAAATAAGCATTACACAAACACCCCCTATATCTCAAAATATTTCACGACATAAATTCAATGGTGAAAACGGATTGCTTTAGTCAAAGAACTAGCTATACTCCTATGAAACATTCCACATACAGAAAAATGAGATTAGACTATTAGAGTGAAACATACGCTAACCTAAATACCAAATCACAATATGGAAACAAGATGATACACCACAAACAAACATACAACGCATCAACAATAACAAAGACCTTATATGCATCCTGAGAAAATTTCATTCATGAGTGATCTTCCGAAAACCTAATGTTCATAAATTTGGCATCGTATGAAAATTTGAGCAGTTTGGAAGCAATTACCTACAAACTTATCATCAAATGTGCATCATAGTATCATACATACATCATTATTCAAATACAAAACATTATCAGAAGATACAAAATCCTACACAATTTTGAAATCCCCAACATCAGTGACTATACCTTGCATCATTTGGTAGGGTTTCGTTCTAGATAATCAGACAAATAATGTAAAATTTTCAGATGTATCAATTAATCGAAACAAAATATCCCCACATAATACATCCTAATCATCAGACTATGATTGATGGAAGAATCAGGCCCATGGTTTCAACTCACCCAAAAAATAATAATTTCAACGTAGCACACCGATTGGATATTCTAACCACCGCCTCAACATAACAATATCATACACACACACAGACAAAACCACCATTATCCGTTAAACCTACATCACAAAACGACGTGAGCCACACGGCGGAGGAATCCACCGCCGACCGTCGCCACACCGCCACCGGCGGCGGCGTTCGTCCGATCTTCAAAATCGCACAACAACACGAACAATAAACCGAAGGATAAAGAGAAAACAGTGTGTTCCCCCCGCCATAGCGCCACCAACCACCGCCGATCGTCGTCAATCGAACACCATCGAATGCTTGAGGAATTTGATTGTGGTTTCAAATTAACACATCTGTGAGAACGTTTAAGAAGAACAGATTGACAACAGATGAAAATTGGGGT
>BJCN01340498.1:3942-14871 GCA_018326445.1 Flaveria brownii
CTATCTTTATTTATTGTTATTTTGTTTAACTTATCATTTTCTAAATCAAAACTGATAGTCAATTATGAGGGTTGTTGAGTAGGCTTAGTGTGTCCACGGATTGATACTCAGTTCTTACCAACACTATATTACCTCACGATAGGTACACTTGCCTTTTGTGTGTGTAGTTAGTATTAGTAATAACCATTTAAAACTGAATTTGTGCGAAAAAACCTTATCAAAATATATATACTATCCGCACGCATCACTACCGTTCCGAGATCCGACGAATCGGAACACCACAAAGGAGCACAAGTATATGTCATCGTGGGTTCACTTTAAGATAATGGAGTAGATGGAATTAGGGTTTTTTGTTTCAGATCTCAACAATGCAGATGAAGATGAAGATGAAACTGATGAAGAAGAAGAAGAAGACAAATTGATGTTGTATCCTACAGGAATCAAAGAAGAAGACAAATTGGTGTTGGTCTTTGCCTCAAATTCATCTCATTGGAGTTGTAATTGGTGTCCCGATGTGATTATCACCTCGAAAACACCCTGCAACAACAAATTAACAAGCTTTTTAAATGAATATACAGAATCCCTAAAAGAATACACCAATTTTGTAAGGATAACCATAAGTAGACACCTGATTACTCACAATCAACCATTTTAAGAACGAATTGCACAATATACCCACGATATTACACACTATACAGAATCAGTGAGAGTATGTACGTACAAAATAAAGAAAAAGGATGGTACCTTTAGGTTTTGGCGATTGAGAATTTGAGATATTTGTTTTTGTGGGTTCTTTTGGGTAGGATTTGATTTTTGAGTGGGTGTTTTGCAAGTTACAAAAGAATAAAGGCACGTGATTTAGTCTCGGAAATTCTAGACGCACCGTAGATAATTTAAAAAAAAAACTGATTCAAACCGTGACATATTGGCCAAACTGTGACATATTGAAGCCTAAAGGTCACGGTTTGGCCAAACCGTGACATATTGGGCTTCAGAAAATGTTCTGCATCTCGAGATTGGGTTAATTATTGGGAGTGGGTTTCTTGGTTTTGGTGGTGTATATGTCACGGTTTAGCCAAACCGTGACATATTGGGTATAATATTTAATTTTTATAATTTTTTTATAATATAAATGTAAGATATTTTATTCAATTTGTAACTTTTAATATTTTTATAGGATTCAAATTTTCTTTTATTTAAATTTTTAGTATTACGTACATATATAACAAACAAACTAACACTTAAAAACTAACTTATAAACATCAATTTCTATTAAGTATATATGACTCGTAGTCTTCAAAAATTGATTTATTCAATAACATAACGCATGATTTGTTTACTAAAGTTTAATTAATTTATGTAAATATTAAGAATACAATATTTTAGTTTATTATTGTTCACAAAAAATATGAATTAATGTATTTTAGTTTTCAAGAAGTAACTTTTAATGTATTTCAATTTTTAAAAAATATGAATTAATGCATTTTAGCTTTTAAGAATTAACTTTTAATGTATTTTAATTTTCAAGAAATATGAATTAATATATTTTAGTTTTCAAAAAGTAACTTTTAATGTATTTCAATTTTCAAGAAACACCTTTTAATTTATTTCACTACTCAAAAAAATATCTCAAAAATATCTCAAACCGTGACCTTTTGGCCAAACCGTGACATTTTGATTTAAAAAAATATCTCAAAATGTCACGGTTTGGTCAAACCGTGACCTTTTGATCCGGTTTCTCCCCAAAGTATAACGGTTTGGCCAAACCGTGACCTTTTGATCCGGTTTCTCCACCAAAACACATGCGGTGTCCCCAGTAGGACCCTTTAGTCTTTGCTTTTAAGTGTCCTGATTACTCTTTACTTTTAGTTACTTTATCATGATCTGGGTTCTATATTTTGCTTGCCGGTATTTTGGCTTCCAAATATTTTGTGTCAACTTTTTCATCTTTGTTAATATTAATATTATTGTATTGTAAGTCTATGTTAAACCAAGTCATTAAAACATAAATTATTGTTTAAAGATATCGTGTTTTTGTTATTATTATTTAACCGGGATCTATAAGCATCATAGCATAATTACTATACAATATGTCAACCATATGATTGATAAACTAACGGGAAACGAGTGTTGGCGACGTCGCATCGCATGGGTTTCCTACTAGTATATCCATGTAAGTATCTTTACGCAGCCACATGTGGGTGTATGCTAGTGTGTCCTGTATGTAGGTACCTATTTAAAAGAATAAGGGGTACAATTAGCCAAAAGGAGGTACATTGAGTAGAAATGGTACAATTAACCAACCCCTCCTTTAAAAGTACTTATAAGTCTCTTTAGGGTTTTATTAGTTTTTATGTTTTTATGTAATTTTTGTTTTCTTATCCTTTTTGACATTGTATGTTTTTCTTATACCAACATGCTAATTGTTTTCAACAGCTCACCCGCAATAAGTTTCATAACAAAGCGAGAACCGAGATCGTACTTCTACTGGCTTCTGTAAATGCTTCACCAAGGGTTTGCTCAATCCAATTGACTGTTACCAAGGGCTCCAAAAAGGATGAAGCTTTAAGAAGTTGCTCCATCACTTTATGATCGATTTCGAGACTACAATCCAACCTGACATTGTTTTCAAAATAATAACTGGTTCCTCCGTAATCTTTTTGACTAGCGAATCAAAGTCATACGACTTGAAATGACCTTTGTAGTCACATGTTCAAGAACATCTTATTGTCACATTACTAAATACCACTTGAAAAACCCAAATAAATCTACCCACAGAGAAAATTAGACGGGTGAACTATTTGCTGATTTCTTGCAACATTAACCGATTTCCCACTCGATTTTGTGTCGCAAGTTGGGCCCGTATGTAAAGACCCACTTTAACAACAGGAAGAGCAAAATATTTAATGGGCCAGTAGTAAAGTTTTAATGGGCCTGGGTTTACAAGAAGGGCAAATCCATATACAAAATTCTAAACCTGTAACATGTAGGTAGAGGTGGCCGGTGGGCATAAAAACCAAGTTTCGGACCCGACCTGGTGGACCTGACCCGGACCTGGGTACAGGTAGTACCTGATAGGAGGTATACCCAGGTTGGACCCGCTTAAACCTGTAGAGTGTAGAGTGAAACCGGTTTTATATTTTGAGTTTTTTAGCGAACCCGACACGAACCCAAACTAAACCCGGCCCGGTTGAACCCGGTATTGGACTTGGTATTGGACACACACACACGACAAAAGAAAATAAGCAAAAAAATAATAATAAACCCGGTGTTGGACCTGGTTCCGGACCCGACCCTACCCTACCCAGGTATAGCAGGTAGGGTTTTCAAGTAAGTGAACCCGACCCCGGTTAATACCCGGTTTCGCCTCAACCCGGGTAAAAAAAACCCAGCTGGGCCGAACTTTGTACCCGGTGTCGGATACTGCCCAAACCCATTTTGCCCCTCTACATGTAGGAGTATAGGTCCACTGCAACAAGAAGTATATCGTGTAATGTAATATTTTTTTACCTGCGATCACACAAACAAGTATATTGTGTAATGTCTATACTGTGTAAGGCCATACCTTTTTGTTTTTTTGCTTTTAATTTTTTTTATTTGTTTTTTCAATTATTTCATTTCCTTGTTACTAATTTATCTAACAAATTCTTCATTTCTAGTTTTCTAACAGTTAAATTTTAATATAAAATTTGTTAACGCTATAATTTCGTTTCAGTGTTCTAACTTTTAACAGATTCAAAATTTTTCGACTTTTAAATGTTATTTTATTGAAGGATTCTGTTTTTAATTTTTTATATTAAAATTTGAACTTTGTCAATGTAATAACACGGCTTAAAATCAATCTATAATTTTATTCAAAACTAAGACAAGTTTACATGAGAACATGTAAGAATGAAGTTCTGTTTAGAAAGTCGAACGCGTGAAAAACCGATATAGTTATTTCTATTAACGTTTTGACGTCAATCTTCTTTATGATTTAATACTGTCGCTGTAACGCGGGAGTCTTATTACAAGTTATATCTATGATTTAATTTTGTTAAAACAACAAACAAACACCCGTCTTGTCCTACTTCTAAATCTATATCAATGTCTATACCGGACTTAGAACCCTCAACTATAACATGAGACTTGTATTTTCAACCTTATGAGAAGGGAAACTAGTTTGGTATATACAAATCAATAGTACCATCTCTTATTTTTTATTCTAATTTACCATTAATTTTTATTCTTTAAATTACCAAATGATTCTTATTTCATAATAATTATTTTTAAAGATTACTTTAAGTATGTTTAATATATCACCAATAGTTAAACATATTTTAAAATCTATTTGACGACGATGAGTTTGAAATTTGAGAAGCCAAACAAAAGCAATTAAGGTGTATCTCTAAAAGAAAAGAAAAAGAAAAAACAAAAAGAAAAAGAGCATAATTAATAAATAATGTGGGTACAATTGTCTAAAAGTGGAAATATGAGGGCGGGAATGTAAAACAAAAAAAAACACTAATCATTATGAAATGCGGTGGACAAATAGTAATTCGTAATTATTCAAACCCCTCATGGATGGTAAATAGTCATTTATTACCCTTACAAATTTTTATTCACCTCAAAACTAGTTGGTCATTATTAAGCTCCACATTAATAACACCTCACGAGTTCCCTGTTTGATGTTCGAGTATGCTTTTTATAAAAAAATAATATTATTTGATGCATTGAATTTGTATTTTACTTCGTCTAAAAGATATAATATATCATAACAGACTTAATAATACTTGGATTGTTAATTTGTTACTATAATTATTACATTAAAGGTTAAAACTTATTTCATGATTTAATATTTCACTAGGTTAGATACTCATATGTTACACGAGTTAAAATAATAAATATCATATTCGAAACCATAAAATTATGAATATAAGATTGTGAGGTACTAAAACATAATTAGATTTGAGAAGATGGAATTATGATATCGAAGCGAATATATTGTTTTATAGTAAGTAATCGCTCATTATAATTGCGTTTGACTTCGTGAATATTGATATTTTAAAAATGTTTGTTTAAAAAATAAGATGTTTAAAGTATTTTAATTTTAATAACGATTAGCTAGAAGCTAAGTTTAATTTTAACAAAATCAACTCTAACTAAAATATTTTTAGTAAAACATTTTATTTATTTTTAGAAAAAAAAGTTAATTTAATTAACATAAAAAGTATATATATATATATATACAATCTTTCAAAGGATATAAAAATTTTTATTCAATCAACAGACAACAAAACTTTCTCTGTTGCAGTTCAGAACCTTCTATCACGTCTCTACCTTCTCTCTCACGACACATAAAGAAATCATGAAGAATCCATTGCCACCACTTCACCCCATTTGACCTCCATTAATATTATCATCATCGATCATCATCATCATCTTCTCCAAACACCCTCTGCAATGCAATGGACCCATCAGACTTCGAATCCGTACTCCAATTCCTCAGAACACACCATCTCTCAACCTCTGAATCTGCACTAATCGATGACATCTTTGAAAAATCCCAATTGGGTTCTTCCGATTTCCACCGTTTCCTCTTTCCGCCGCCGCTACCACCGCTCAAGATTCCCTCCGGTCGCCGGAATCCTCCGCCGGTGACGACGGTGGACGACGGTGTAACCTCCGATGAGTCTTCCGATCAGGAGTTTGTCAGCTTGGGTTCGTCTACTACTGATTTGGGTTCCTCAGGTACTATACGATCAAAGGCGATGACTTTAATTGATCATCAGTTTAATGTGCATTGCTTTGATTGAACAAGAAGATTGATTGTTTTTGTTTGTAGTTTGTTTGATTTAGTAGTTTGTGTTTGGGTTATGTTTGATTTAGGTTCGTTAACTTTAGGATTCTTGTTCAGTTGTTTGTTTTTATCTGAGATTTAAAAAATTGTTTTCTAGGATGCCTTGGAAATAGGAATTTGATTCTTGATGAATACTATGAATTCCAAATTGTCAACTTCCCTTGTGAAAGCGGTTAAGTGTAGCCTTCGGATTAACCGGTAAGGTTGTTGTTTTGTGATCTTGAGCTCATGGGTTCGACGGTTGAAAAATAATTTCTCTTGAACAAATGTTGGGTAGGGCGTCCTATATTATATCACGAATAGATCTGGTCCTCCCGGCCCCAAGCACACTAGGTACACCCGTTTGTGAAAAGAGTAAAAGATTTCACTTGTTGTCAACTACTTCAGTTTGTGGTCCAGTTAGTTATACTTAGGACAAGAAATCAATTAAGTTTTGCTTAAGTTCATTAAAAATCATGGATGTTTATTGAATCCATATGAATGTGCTAGCAATATCCAAAGATTGTAACTTTAAAAATAAATTCAAAAGATTATCTAACATTGAATTTGGAAATTGACTATTTGACCAAAAAGATTCAAATCTATATCTCGTTTAATCATTTATGCACAATGTTGTGGCTAAAAGCACACATATGACTATAACAGTAAGTAGCACCCTGTTCAGTGATTGTTTCTGTGACTGATTTGCACAGAATTCACAAATCCATACGGGATCCGGGCTCCAAGAGGGGCTAGCTCTCATGCTTCATCAGACAGATTGTCTCAGTTTGGTACTGCTCGTGATTACCATGAATTCGACATGCAAAATGATTTAAATTGGTATAGAGAGAAAGATGAAGACTTTGCTATGCCATCTGGCTTTGATAACTCGGATCCTTTTGGTGGTCCAAGTGAGGACAAGTTTGTGATGACTTTCGAGAAAGAGAACCAAAATGACAATATTGATCTTGATTTTGATCCGTTATTAGAGAAAAGTAACCGTCTTGATAAAGCATGGCCTACCTCCATTGAGTATTTGAAAGATGGTGTAAAAGGAATTGTTTTGAATAATCTTCTTGATATAGAGAAGAACAATAAAAGCTGTGATGATGATCTTGTCGGGGATTCCAAAAGAACCCATGAATCGCAGCATAAGATGTGCAAGAAAGATGCTGACTTTCACCTAAATAGTGATTATGATGCTGCTAAAGTTCACGAAGGTGATGCTGTTGATGTATCATTAGCGAATGGAAACGAAGATGAATATGAAGAATTTGATTTGAGAATCATACACAGGAAAAACAGGTTAGTTGATACATGGTTTGCTGCATTTAAGGATGTTTCTTTGATGTATGATGTACTGACTTATTGAATTTGCAGAACTGGTTTTGAAGAGAACAAAGATCTACCGATCGTTTTAAACAATGTGATTGGCTCCCGATATGTTGTTTCAGAGTATCTAGGTTCAGCTGCATTTAGCAAAGTCGTTCAGGCACGCGATCTTCAAACAGGAAATGATGTTTGTTTGAAGATAATAAAGAATGAAAAAGATTTCTTTGACCAAAGTTTAGATGAAATCAAGCTTTTAAAGCTTGTAAACAAGCATGATCCTGCAGATGAGCGCCATATCTTACGGCTTTATGATTATTTTTATTTTCGTGTAAGCAGTAAGAAGTAATTTGATTGTTGATACTATCTGCATTTGGTTTTTTATGTTGATTTATTAAACAATTTCTTGAAACTTTACAGGAACATCTCATCATTGTTAGCGAGCTGCTGCGTGCTAATTTGTATGAGTTTCAAAAATACAATAAAGAATCTGGTGGGGAGCCTTATTTCACCATGCCCAGGCTACAGGTTGGTTTGTTAGTACAGTTGGGTAACGGGTTGGGATTAAAACAGGTCAATTTTTAGTACGAGTCAAGTCGGGTTGTAATAAAAATACCTTTTATTATCCAGTTTATTGATTTTCTATAAACAATTAATGTGCTACTCAGGATTACAAATATATTATTACGGTAGGAACATAAGTATTTGAATAAAACGATTTAGGAGGTTGTATGAAATAAAATTGAACTTTTTGCTGACTTTCAACTTTCTTGACCTATTCTCCCTTTGGTTAAGGTTTTTTTATGGTTAAAACCGTTTGAGATAACGTAGAATCAAAATTGACCCATTCTTACAAACGGGTCAAAACTGTCACCTCTGGTTTTCAGGTATGACATGTGCAATCTTTTTCTTGAATGAGAAATGTTGACTATTGTTCAACTTCAGGTCATAACAAAACAATGTTTGGAAGCTTTGGATTACTTGCATGAATTGGGAATAATACACTGTGATCTAAAACCTGAAAACATTCTTATCAAAAGCTATAGCCAATGTGAGATCAAGATTATTGATCTTGGAAGCAGTTGCTTTCAAACCGACAAATTGACACTATATGTGCAATCTCGGTCTTATCGGGCTCCTGAAGTGATACTCGGTCTTCCATATGACCAGAAAATTGACCTTTGGTCACTTGGGTGCATCTTAGCTGAACTCTCATCTGGTGATGTATGTCTTCCTTAAAAAGCTTTAATCTTTCACCATTATTATATATTAGCATCTTGTGAATCCTTTTATGTGTGTTTCTTAAATCTTATTGGTTTTACTTGAATTCGCACAGGTTCTGTTTCCAAACGATAAAGTTGTGTTCTTGCTTGCACGCGTGATTGGAATGCTCGGGCCAATTGACTTTGATATGTTAAAAAGGGGTCAAGAAACGAGCAAATATTTCACAGATGAATTTGATCTTTATCACATAAACGAGGTTTGTTTGTTTGTTTGTTTCTTTCTTTCTAAATCATAATAAAAAGAGCGATAATCACTAAACTTTAAAGATTCACGTCTGTTTGATTTTGATGCATTTAGGAAACAAATGAACTAGAATACATAACCCCACAAGAAACATCATTAGAAGAACGCGTACAAGCTACTGAAACATTATTCATCGATTTCATGAGGAACTTACTTGAGATCAACCCACGAAGGCGTCCGACAGCTAGAGAAGCCTTGAAACACCCCTGGCTCTCGTTTCCCTACGAATGAAGTTCATTTTTTTTTGTTAATTTCTTTTTATGTATAATGCGGGTCGGTTTTTATTGCAGAGATGAGGGTACGGTGCAATGGTGTATATGCTCATGTAAACTATTACGGTCTTATACATACATAACTCCAAATTTTCATAAAGGAAAATGTCAAGTTTATCTTTTGTACTGCTTTTTTCATATATGAGATGGTAAATGGACACGTTGGTCAGGTTGGATTAATGTGAAAACAGGCTACTTTTACTTATAATATAAATTCTTTTTATGAATAATTAATGTCACAAATGTCAAATTATTTTAATATTATAATTATTTATGTTAAATTGACAGGTTTTTAACGGAAATTTATGGGAAGGTTGACAGTTGGGATTGTGTTAAAATAGATTGTCAGTTGGTCTCAATCTATGAATCAGATTCCATGTGAACTTTTGTATAGTGACAACTGATAACTGTTTAATTGGTGTTGCTACGTGAAGTTTTAAGTGTCATATGGTCATTTCTTAGAATGTTTGTCACACCAGGACAAAAGTAAATATACAAAAATATTGGAATAATATTTGACCGAACAATTTGCACAAAAGTGTTCATAAAATAATTCTGGTAGTGATTTAGTCTCCAACTAAAGGTTGAATTTTATAGAACGCAGGTATGGTAATTTTTAAACTTTTATGAACCAGAGCATAAATGTGTATTTTGCTGCTCAGAAAAATAGGCACAAAATGATATGGTTTGGACCTTTGTCTCAACGATTAAGAAAAGATGCTTGTTAGAAGTGCCCACACGTCTTAGTTGCCGGTCGGAAATCGGGCCACTCTAATGAGTCCAGATTAGGATAATCAGTGAACCTCGATCATAAGTGATCCAAAACGAAGACTCACGAACACCACATGACGCTTACAAGGTGAGCGCATGGTGTAAAATTTTGATTAATATGAAAGAACGAGATAGTGCAAAAAAACATAGATGTTGAGTAAGTGTAAATTATAATAAAAAAGGTTTTAAGATATAAAAGTGTGAAAATAACGTCAACGATCAAAGGGAGCAGGCCAAACGTGTATACGTCGCAACAAATTAAATGGTATTCATTATCTTTAGTCATATCAATAATCAATTAAATATAGACCTTCAATTATGTTCTTCTTTAATTTACTATTGAATAACTAGAGTCATGGTTATTAGACATTTTTTATTACGAATTCCATAGCGTGTTTTCGGTATTTTATTTACATTTAACTTTGACCTTTCTTTTGTTAACTTTAGAAACGCCTAATTTGATATAATTATATTATTTGCAAGAAATTTAGAATTTATAAGTATATTTGATGGTGATTTGTTTCTGGATTCATTTTAGTTGTGTTGTTGTTTGATTGAATTATTTATATCATGTGTGTACTGCTAGATACATATAAACATGTTGAAAATTTAAAATATAGATACAAAACGCTATCATGTAAAATTGTCATGTTTTGCTCTAAAACAACCTAATAAGCCAAAATAAAGTAATTAAAAAAAGGCAAAAAAATCAAAAGACAAAAAAAAATTGTATAAAAGAAAAGCAAAAAAGCCCAAAAGATAAAATATGCATGGTGCTCTGCTCGGTAAAAACCTTGGTCACCCAATTGAAAGAAAATGGGCCTAACCACTTCCATCACACCATCTTTGGTGTTGGTTTCGGAAATAGATGCATTTATATAGAAACTAAATTAATATATATATATATATATATACTAGTGGGTGCTCGCGCGCGTTGCGGCGCATACGTCATGTTAAATTAGTCAAGGGTACGTTGTAGTTAAATGCCCTATGCCTGCTGCATTTCTAACAAATACAAATGATGAGCTCCAACACCGATCATATTCATCTTTTTATAGCTCGTCTCTGATAGCTTCATCCTTTTGCGTCTCAGCAGGAAAAGACGCGAAAGCTTTGAGTAAAAAAATAAATAAGCTTAACACAAAAGAAGAAAAGGAAATAACAATAACGTGGTCCCGGGCATCTACTATTATACCCATAATGGTCGGCCGT
>BJCN01340505.1:8893-25129 GCA_018326445.1 Flaveria brownii
ATAAAATTAATTTTTAGTAAGAGAGAGAAACTTGTATTAATATTTAAATTACTATAATACCCTTTTGGAGGGAAATCAAAGTGTGAATGTGTAGAAATTTGACAAGTGGCAAAAAAGTAGGTTAAAAACATGACAAGTGGCAAAAAAACCTTCTTTTATTAGATACTATAGATGTTTAAAGTCTGAAGAAAATGGACTAACATGGAACACGGGGATGTGATTATTCCATTTATTGCACTTTCTTTTAGTTTTCACTAGGTTAGTCCCCGTGTATTACACGGATGAAATAAATAATATATTAAATCATTAGTAATAAAAATTTATGTATTATAAAATCATGCTTGAAGATAAATATGATTATAGTTACGTATAAATAGCTACTTTAAATAAATTAATAATAATTTATTTTTTCTAAAACTTTTATTTTTGTAGAAAAATAATGATTTTTAAGTATTTTTTTAAAAAAATAATTTAAAAAAATAGTTTGTTGTATTTTGTATTTTAGAAAATTTATTTTTAAAAAGGTTTGTTTTTAATAAATAATAGGTTTTTAATTTATTAAACTATACATTTTTCAATTTGAAAATAGTATGAGTAATATTATTAGTATTCAATATTACTATTAATAATATAGAGAAATAAGAAAATAAGTTTAACGAGACTTACAATTATTTCACGCTTATTTTAGTATTTTTATAAATAGATAGATAGGCTAAAACCCAGTAATTAAATGGATATAGTTAGTAATAAACACGAAAAATTACAGTATATATTTTAATATAAAATATAATTAGAATCAGATACACGTAATAGTTCAAGAAATAAAATAATTATGCTATTTTTTAACTCTCTTATCTAAATAGTTTTATTTTTAAAAATTGGTTTTAAGATTTTTTAAAAAATTTCACCAGTTTATAATTTTTTTTTAAAAGCAAAACGATTTAAAATATTTTGTTTAAAAAGGTTTAGTGTTTTAGAAATTTTATATTATATAAAATTTTAGTTTTTTATTATTTAAATTTTAGTTAAAAGATGTGATTTCTAATTTTCTGAAGAAAATCTATTTTCTAAAAGATAGTTTGATTTTAAAAAATCTAGATAAGAGAGAGAAATATAACAATTAATAAAAATCATTTTTAATAAGAGAGAGAAATTTGTATGAGTATTTAAATTACTATAATTATCTTTTGGAGGGAAAATTAATATGTGGATGTCTTGAATAATGACAAGTGGCAAAATAGTGGATTAAGAGAATGACAAGTGGCAAAATAAACCTTGTTTTATTAGATACTATAGATGCTTTTTACACGAGATTCGGAAAATCTCGAAAATCCGTTGGCGAATAATTACGTATCCATAAATATCGGATTTACTTTGATCCGAATCACAATTAGCCGTTGCCCAACAACATAATATTTACTCCCATAATAAAACCCCTGCTAATTAACCTACCTTCCCTCCCTCCACATTAATAAACCTGCATATATCATCATACTAGTCTAGGGTTATTTTAAGAAGAACCTCCACTCCACACAGGGGCACCATGGCGATTCGTAAGAGTGTAAGACCAAAACTAGGGTTTCCGAAGGTTCGATCGATCACAGTAATTAAACCTCATGATCGCTGTTATCACCGAGATATGAATATATGATCCAACAGAGCAAATGCCACTGGTGCGTATACAATTAATTAATCCCTATTACTCGATCTATTACTTCTTCATCTTCATGTTAACGTACTTGACGAGAATGTTGTTGTTTTTCCTTGTAATTTCAGCGCGATCATGCATATAAGCCCTGTAAGTCTCTATGCTTTGAAATTCTTCCTTTGTTCTTGTTCATTTTCGTTATTATAGTCTAATTGATCACTATTGTCTGTGGTCTGTCTATTGTTTCTCAAATACGTACCATTGTGGATGGAGTACTTTACGAAGAACCCCCACGATCATGCGATTCGTAAGTTTTACGACCAAAACTAGGGTTTCGGATGATTCCATCGATCACAGAGTTAAACCTCGCTCATCATCGCTGTTATCACCGAGATATATATGATCCAACAGCAAATGACACTGGTGCGTATACACTTAAATCCCTATTACTCTATTACTTCTTCATCTTCGTGTTAACTTGACGAGAATGTTGTTGTTTTTCCTTGTACATAATTTCAGCGTGATCATGCATATAAGCCCTGTAAGTCTATGCTTTGAAATTCTTCCTTTGTTCTTGTTCATTTTCGTTATTATAGTCTAATTAACTATTGTAAGTTGTTTCTCATATACGTACCATTGTGGATGGAGTACTTTGAAGCTACGGCCAAAGAGGGTTTTCTTCATTCACCAGTACCACTAGTTAACGCACCATGTTGAAACTTCAATTTCCCGGCATTGATGATGCTTCGAGTTGTTTAAATGGGAATAATACATCGTAAGTGATCAATTTTTTTTTTATGATAAGACCATTTATCAAATGTTCTACTTCTGAATCTTGTTTTTATATTGGTATCTCTCTGTAATTTCTAACTCCTTTCAGGGGCTTCTATGATCTTTGATAAACTGGTGATGGATGCAGGTTTACTCGGTGGTATTTTGAATGTTGTTCCGTCCCTTACTAATCATAATATCTTTGTTATTTCCTGTCATTATGTGCTTATAGATTATAGGATTTGCTAGTTAGTTCAAAATTTGTTGAAAGAAGATGTGACACGTACATATGAGCTTTTTGTACTAATATACGTTTTCTGTACATGTTTGAGGCAGGACATTGTGAATACTAAATGTTTTCTGCTGCCAGTAATAACTAAACTGATCTGACAAAGGGAAAAAGTAATCCACTTAAAAGGTATAATTATAAGATTTAGTATTTATTTTCATTTTTCTTGCATCACAGGGGGTTTGCTATTTTTTTTGTCTCTACATGTGGTTTTCTAATTCTTTGAGGTACACCAAATTCTTTTCTCTGCAATCTTCACTTGCTTACTCATGGATTGATAGGATAACAAAAAGTAAACCTGTCGATTTCAATCAATTATTGTTATGTTTTATTAAAAACGGTCAAACAATTCTCACCTTTTGATATTAACTCGACGAGAATGTTATTGTTTTTTGTTGTAATTTCAGCGCGATTATCAGGATGTTTTAAGCCCTGTAAGTCTATGCTTTGAAAATCTTCCTTTGTTCTTGTTCATTTTGGTTATTATAGCATAATTGACTATATATTATTGTGGTGTTAGGCAACACAACAAGTTGTTTCTCAAATACCATTGTGGATGGAGTTTAAAGCTGCAGCCAAAGAGGCTTTCTCTTCAAGGCGAAATATACCAGTACCACTAGTCAATGCACCATGTTGAAGCTTCAATTTCCCGGCATTGATTCTCTTGTGCGTTTGTTAGCCAATATCCGATTCCATGCCATTTCATCATGGATATTAGAATCGTAACACATTATAAAAAACCTTAAATTTTTTGCTTGTTATGATATAATTTTACCACGTGACAACACACATCTTGTTTTCTTTGCAGCTGATGCTACCAGTAGGGTGATACTTTTGTTCTAAAGCCATCAGAGAAATATTTATCCAGCTTGTCCAGGTGGTTGTCTTCTGTTTTTCTTTTCTCAAAGTACGACACCTCCTCACATTTTCGTAACCCCAAGAATCTTGGCTCACAAGTTGCATATCTTTCAATAATCACAGGGCCAATGTATTATTCCAGTTTTTGTTTTCTATGGTTGGTGATGATGCTTTGAATTGTTTAAATGGGAATAATATATCTTAAGTCATCAATTTTTTTAATGATAAGACCATATATCAAATATTCTACTTCTGAATTTTGTTTTTATATTGGCATCTCGCTGTAATTTCTAACTCCTTTCAGGGGCTTCTATGATCCTTGATAAACTGGTGATGGATGACGGTTTACTCGGTGGTATTTTGAATGTTGTCCCAGGCACGTACATTTCTCCTTACTAATCATACAATCTTTGTTATTTCCTGTCATTATGTGCTTATAGATTATTGGATTTGCTAGTTAGTTCAAAATTTGTTGAAAGAAGACGTGACACATATGAGCTTTTGTACTAATATATGTTTTCTTTACATGTTTAAGGCAGGGCATTGTGAATGCTACGTGTGATGAAGAAGATGTTAAAGCTATACCATTTGTTGCTTCAACCACAGTAAGTAACATCTCTACTGCCATCAAGCAGTCTTTGAGACATGATTGGATTAATGATGTTATTGACTAAATGTTATATTATTTGGATCAAAGGCAAGTTTGTCTGTCTGAAGATTAACATTGCTTTGCATATTTCTTGATACTATGGAAGAAATTCTGTTATAATCTGTCATATCACTGTACCTCAATACTTCTTCATGAAAAACTATCTAAGGGAAAAAACAAGTCCTGTAATTATGTTAATATTAGTTCTTCCCCCTTGATATACGCTCTTTTATATACAACTTTGACGACACAATTTGTATAAAGTACTTTTAGGTTTTTCGTTAGATGATATATACCACTATTCTTTATTTTTGACAGGTTCAACAGACATGGTATACCCTGGAGCAGTACACTCACGATTTGAGCACTCACTTTATGTTTATTGGCTTGATGGTATGCAATTAAGAAAATCAAGGCACACCAAGTAAGAAGTTTGGTCAGTGTTTACTCATTGACATGCATGGTTATATCTCTAGGGCTTGCACAATGCTATCTTGTTTTAAACCAACGCCTTTTAGATGTCTTGTTGTATTTTGATAAATATGTCTTTTCAGCTTCTTATCCTTTTATAAACAGAAACATGATATCTTCATTTTTACAGGAGATGATCATTTCTAGGTCTGAAAATGCTCCAATAAGAGTAAGAATTAAACAGATGATTCTGTATCTATATGTAAAGATATGATCCTTTATATTATGTCACCTTTGGTTGTTTCTTAACCTGTGCAGGCTTTAAAGGAGAGGCTTTTATTATATGGAAATTTTGCAAATGGCCGGATTGGCATATGTATTGATAAGTGTACGTTACTTGTTTCAAAAATCAACATCTTGTTACAATTAGGGATTTTGCTTTGTGTCGTTATGAATAAATAAGAACATAAACTCCTATTTTCTTTTTCATACATATTTCATTACATTGTTTGTGACTCTCAAGCTTGAGGCCTTGGCTGCAACTTTAATTTTGAAAGGTAGAAATAAAATCTTATGTCATACAATCTTATTAATCTCTATATAATCATTTGCCTGAATAGCATGCTTTTTAATAATATTTCAGGCTATTCACTGCTATGCAAATAATAGAGAATGAAAGATATTATCATGCCGAGGTATGTTTGTTGCCCATTATCTAATAGCTGACGGTCCACAAGTTATTGTACACTTGTGCTTATTTGTATCACATAGCACCACAAAGTCTACACACATTCAAAAGTGAAGGTAACTATTAAACTTAATAAGTTATTATTAACATTCAAAGATTGTATATGCTAATAATTTCTTTCTGAATATTTTTAGGTAATAGAACTCATCTTTATAAGTGTTGATGCTCTTGTAAAGGCAGATAATTATCTGCTTGTTTTTTATTCATGACCCAGTGACAGTAGTGGAAGGTAGTACTTCTGAGTTCTGTGTAAATCTTTTAAACAAATTGAAGTCGGTTTGTAACTTCTTGTAGTTCAATCATAAAGATGAACAAAACTAATGATGCTGTTGAACATAAGGATTCAAGATAACTTGAGGAGAATTCGGAGACATGACATACAAGATTTTTGTTTAGTTATAAACAAATATGTAAACATCAAGTAATTGGAGCATTAAGTTTGATCTCATTACTCATTAATTAATTTACTTTACTTATTTCTGGCAGTTGATCTGCAATGGGTTTATTGCTTCTAAGCTAAGGATAAACTGGAGCATTTTGATAATGTGATCACACAAGATTTCATATGTTCACAGGTTTTCTCAATCTCAATTTTTTAAGTGTCAGTTACTTAGTTACACAGCTAGTGATGGTTACTTCTGATTCAAAAAACTGGTGGTGTTAGTATAAGCGAGGAAGATTCTGCTGTCTGCAATAACAAAACTGATTGACAAAGGGAAAAACTAACCCACTGGAAAGGTATAATTGCAAGATTTAGTATTTATTTCCATTTTTATTGTATCATAGATTCATAGGGTGTTTTATATTTGATCTTCTTCCTACATGTGGTTTTTTAATCAAGCATCAACTTCATTGAGGTACACTAAATTCTTTTCCTGCAATCTTCACTTACTCCCCATTTAAGCCTTATTTATTTTTTTGTCATCCATAATCTAGTAACTAACAAATCATTATTGATTAGATCTATGGTCTACAAGTTATTCTACACCTGTATTGTATCACAACATCATACAGTCTACACACATGCAAAAGTCAAGGTAACTATTAAAAAAACAATTATATTAAGATTCAAATCTTGAATATGTTAATAACTTTTTTTAAATATTTTGTAGCAAAATTCTCATGTTTGTAATTGTAGATGCTCTTGTAAAAGTGGATAATTATCTGCTTCTTTGCTCATTCATTTATAGTACTGGAAGGTAGTACATCTATGTTCTGTGCAAATCTTCTAAATAAATGAAGTTGGTTTTGACTTGTGTCAATTCAATAATGAAGAAGATATAAACTAATAATGCTGATGAGCTTATGGGTTCAAGAAAACTCCTGAATAGAATTTAGAGACATGCCTATACCAAATTTTTGTCTAAATATAATTAAATATGTAAACATCAACTAATTGGAGCATTAACTTTTGATTTCATTAGTTATTACTGTTTTGGCAGTTGACCTGCAGTGAGTTTGCTGTTCCGAAGCTAAGGACAAGCTGGAGGCTGGAGCATTTCAAATATGTGCCTACACAAGATTTCAGTTGTTCACTGGTTTTGCAATCATTCTTTTTATCAAGTTTTAGTTTCTTAAGTACTACATGGCTAGTTATGCTTACTTCTGATACAAATGTCAGGTTACTTTAGTTTTAGAAAATAAGATTTTGCTGCAAGCAATTTCAATGCCAAAATTGATTTGACAAAGGGAAAAAGTAATCCACTTGAAAAATATAATTGCAAGATTTCGTATTTATTTCCATTTTTCTTGCATCACAGGGGATTTCTATTTTTTCTTCTCTTTATATGTGGTTCTGTATTCCAGCATCTTCACTTGATTTTTTATCCCTGCAATCTTCACTTGCTTAGTAATGGATTGATAGATTTGGTTATGTTTTATTAGTAATGGTCAAATGGGTCAAACAATTTGAAAGTCAACCATATTGTTTTTTTGAAATAGATTTATACAACCTTCTAAGTCTCTATTCAATAATAAAGACATAAGAAAGCTGACAAGTTCAAAAAATCAAGAGAACTCATCAGGTGAATGTTTGCCAGCACGACATGTTGAAACTTCTATTTCCCGGCCATGATTCCCCTGTGGGTATGTTTCCTGATATCAGATTCCCTCCATTGTCCTTATGGATCTGTAGCATATTTTAAAAAGCATAATCTGACTGTCTTGCTTTCATAATATTATTTTTACCCTGTGACAAGACACTTGTTTTGTTTTCTTTGCAAATGCTTTCAGTTGTTATCAGTGATAACACTATCATTGTAAAGCCATCAGAAAAGGATCCAAGTCATTGTTTTCTCCTTTTTTCAAATCATGACACCTTAACAGATATCCTCACATTTTTGTAATCCAAAGAATCTTGACTTACAAGTTGTACATCTTTTAATAATCACTGAGGGAGCGTTTTTTTTTTCAGCTTTCATTTTATTTGGATGGTGATGATGCTTTGAGAAGATAGCTTGAGTTATAACATGTACCTTTTTTATGCTAAGAACATTTACCAGATGTTTTACTTCCGACTGATGTATCTGTGCAGTTTCTACCCCATTTCAGGGGCTTCTATGATACTTTCAGAGTGGGCGATGGAAGCTGATTTACCCAACGGTATTTTGAATGTTGTTCCTGGCACTAATGTGTGTTCCTCCTTACTTATCATAACATCTTTGTTATTTGCTGGCACTATGGCTTATAGAATATTGCATTAGCTAGTTACTTTAAAATATGTAGAACCACTGATACTTTTTCTTTATTTGTTTTAGGCAGCGCATTGTAAATGCTATCTGTGATGACAAGGACATTAAAGCTATATCATTTGTGGGCCTTTACACGGTAGGTAATATATGTACCGCCATCGAGAAGTCTTTGGGTCATGCAGTGATCAATGGTACTTTTTGACAAGTGTATTATTTGTTGGATAGTTCAAATTTTGTTGATAGAAGCAAATGTGACACATATGAGCTTTTGTATTAATCCACTGTTATTCTTTGTTTGTTTGAGGCAGGACACTGCAAATGCTAGTTGTGATTACGAAGACTTAAAGAACTATACCATTTGTTGGTTCAAATGCTGTAGGTAATATATCCACCATCATCAAGCCGTCTTAGAGACATGCTTGGATTAATGCTGTTTTTGACAAAAAAAGTATTATTATTTGGATCATATGAAGGAAAATATGATTTCAATATTTTACTTTATCAAGTTCTGTCTAAGTTTTATTTACTAAAAAAGAAGAAGTTAGGTAATTATGTTAACATCAGTTCTTTTCCCCTTGTATGCTGCTAACATAGATGACACACAATATATATAAAGTACTTTAGTGCTTCTCATTAGCTTTTATATGCCACTTTGTTCTTTATTTTTGATGGGTTTAACCAACATGATATAACTTGGAGCAGTAAACTCATGGGGGTGTTCACTTGGTGTTTATTGGCTTGCTGGTAATGCAATTGAGAATATCAAGGCACACAAAGTAAGAAGTTTATCTTGATTGCGTGATTGCTTTCTTTGATCGTGTTGGTTAATACTTACTCGTTGACATGTATGATATTTCTAGGGCTTAGCTTGACATTGATCATATATACTGTAAAAAACTTGCTGGTAATTAGGTTTATGTAGTCGAATGTCATTACCTTTTCTATGTTATTACTTATTGACTTATTGTTATTATTATTTAAGCTCGCCTCCTTGGATAGGTTATCTACATGATGTGGGTCAGGGGCTATTCAGCCATTTGTTTAAGGTAAAGTTTCTTCCTCAGGTTATCTGCTGCTCTAAAGGGTAATTCTTACATTTTATTACACGGAGCATCTGCTTAAAGTTACATTTGATAACATTATTATTATATTGATGAAGATTAAAAAGTCTAAGCGAGAGTAAATGCTCATTTAACTCAACTGCTATGCTTGTTTCCTGATTCTAATTGTTTTTTCCTTTATAGCTTGCACAATGTTATGTTGTTGCAACATAACACCCTTTTATTGTCTTGCTGTATAAATAGAAATATCTAATCTTCATTTTGACAGGAGATGATCATTTCTTGGTTATGAAAATGCTTCAGTAAAAGTAAGAAATAGACAGCAGATGCTATATATTTATGTTAAGTTATGATCCTTTTTATTGAATCTTCTTTGGTAATTTCTTAACCTATGCAGATTTTAAAGGAGAAGCTTTCTTTATATGACATTTTTGCAAATGATCAAAATGGCATAGGTGTTGACTAGAATGCTACTTATTTAACAATTGACATTTTGTTAAAATCACGGGTCTTGCTTTGCGTCATTATGAATAAATAAGAAAGTAAGCTCCTATTTTCTTTTTCATACAGATTTGATTATATTGTCCGCGACTCTCGAACTATTCGCCTTAGCTACTTCTTTCGCTTCAAAAGATAAAAAATGCCATGCAATCTCATTTTTTTCTATATAATCATTTGCTTGAATGATCATGTTTTTTAAATAATATCTCAGGTTATTTTATTCTATACAAGTCATAGACGACCACGAAATATGCTATCACACTAAGAGTGTTGGTCCTCATTTAAGCCTTTCGTATTAAATTTTTTGTCACCCTTTGTCTGATTAACATAAAGCCCTATTTTCTTTTTCATACAGATTCAATTACATTGTTCATGACTCTCGAGCTTGTGACCTTGGTTGCCACTCACTTTGACAGGTAAAAGAATAAACCTTATGTCATGCCATCTTATTATTCTTTATATAATCATTTGCTTGAATAATCATGCTTTTTTAAACAAATCTCAGGGCTATTCGATGCTATGCCAGTCAAAGACAATAAAATATGTTATCTCGGTAAAGAATGTTCGTCCTCGTTTAAGCCTTTCTTAGTTTTTTATCATCCATGATCTAATAACTAACAAATCATTATAACTTAGATCTAGTGGTCCACAAGTTATTCTACACTCATACTGATTTATATCACACAGTCTACACACATGCAAAAGTGTAGGTAATTATTAAACTAAGTCAGTTGATATTTAAATTAAAAGCTTGTATGTGTTAATAACTTCTTTTTTAAATATTTTGTAGGCAACTAGGCAATAGAAATCATGTTTGTAATTGTAGATGCTCTTCAATAGGCGGATAATTATCTGCTTGTTTGTAATTATTTTCTACACCTTTGTTTGACCTAGTATACATTGCCTTACTCCGTTTGTACACTTTGGTGCTCTCTAGATCCATCTATGATTGCCTTGTTTCCCACACCCAGACCCACAGCCTCATTGTGTGTTGTATCTTTGTATGCTTTCATATTTGTATGATATCTTAGCCTCACGGTTTGTTGTATTTTTGTATGCTTGTTTTCCTATTGCATGCTAGCTTAGCCTCATTGTGTGTTGTATCTTTGTATGCTTTCATATAGTATGCTAGATTAGGATATGTGCTATGTGTATGGTCATCTTATTGTCTGTTTGGCCTATGTATGTCACCAATGGTATGCTGCCTTAGTATATGATATCTATTTCAGTAGTATGTTCCAAAATGTATGGAGCCGGGGGTCTCAATGAAAGCGGCCTCTCTTTACCTTCGGAAAGAGAACGCTTGCCCCCACTCTACCTCTTCTAGACCCTACAAATAGTAGCAACTATGCGTGGGATCTACTGGGTTGGTTTGTTTTTTTCCTCATTCATTCATGACCATGACCATAACCATAACCATAACCACAACCAAACACGGCTATTGGTGGTGTCTAGAGAGGGTGGGATGTAGGCAAATTTTAGTGGTTGCTTCCGGTGAGACCCCGGCTCATTCATTCATGACCCATTTCATTGGAAGGTAATACTTCTGAGTTCAGTTTAATCATTCAAAAAAGTTAAAATTGGTTTTGCAACTTATGTAAATTTAATAATAAAGACGATTGAAACTAATGATGCTCATGATTATGTATTCAAGACATGAGGAGAGTTTGAAGAGAGGACCTATACCACGTATTAGTTTAGTTATAATGAAATATGTAAACACCAAGTAATTGGAGCATTAGTTTTGATTTCATATAGTTAATTTGCTTTTTTTTTATTTTCAGCTGTTGATCTGCAATAGGTTTTTATTGTTCCTAAGCTAATGATAAGCTGGAGTTTTTCTAAAATGTGACTACACAAGATTTCATTTGTTCACAGGTTGTTCAGCCTCATTTTTAATCAAGTTTTAGTTGCTTAGTTACACAGCCAGTGACGGTTGATTCTGATTCAAAAACCTGGTGGTGTTAGTATTGATTTAACATGACATATACCAGGTTTTTCTTTGATGTATAAATATGTAAATTTCAGTTACTTGGAGCACTAAGTGTGACACATTTAGTTATTTTGCTATAAATAATTTTGGATGTTCTGAAAGGATAAGTTGGAACATTTCAAATATGTGACTACACTAGATATTATTTGTTCACATTTTTTTCAATCTTGTTTTTTTTAATCAAGTTTTAGTTGCTTGGTTACATAGGCACCTACCGATGGTTACTTCTGGTGGTGTTATTCTAAGAGAAGAAGATTTAGAAGTTAGCTATAGCAAAATTGGTCTGACAAGGGGAAGAAATAATCCACTGGAAAGGTATAATAATTGCAAAGACTATAAGTCCTTTTAATGCAGGTACATCTTCCTCTCATCCTTTTTGCTTGAATCGTTGATCATGGTGAGCTTATCATGCTCAAAAAACTGAAAAAGCCAAGCTTCTGTTAGACTTGTCATTATCTATAAGCAGAAACTATATGATATGGTCTTGATATTAGAAACTACATCTGTAGTTTCATAAACTAAACTGTCTAAAATACTGTTTCAGAACGGAAAAATAAAAGAAATAGGTAATTGTTGATAGATTGAAACTGGTATGCAAGATTAGTCATTCAGAACAGAAATGGTTTCAATGGAAGGGAGAAATTTTGTTTTATCTTAGTGGCTCTGAATAGCTTACATATTTACATGTATGACGAGAACAATAAATGGGAATAAGTAAGATATTCACAGTTGTTACTTTATTTTTATTAGGTGTTATTTGAAATCTTAACTATATTTGAAGTTCTATAAACAAGGCAATCCTGAAATCTAAAACTGCACATATTTTTAATTATGCAATTTGTCCTCTTTGTAAACTTGTTACAGAAGCCATTATATATTTTGATTCTTTTTATCTCAAAATGTTGTAATTTAAAGCTTGTGTGTGGGCTTGTGAATTTTATTTATTGATCCACAGGTGAAAGAATGAAAGATTACTTGGATCAGTCCTCAAACAATGGTTTGGATCAGTAATCCGTTTAAAGAGCAAAAAGGTGAACTGATGTTCTTGAAAAAGTTGTTAAGAAAACTGGTGATGCAAGGATGACAGATATGGTCTACTATGCATTCCTGCAGGTAATCCGATTAACACATCACGATTCGTTCCTTTTGCAATTAAACAAGTTAAACATCATTCTGCCATTGCTTGTTCTTTTGAGCAAGCTGTTCAGGTATATATTCTAATAATTGAATTTACACTTCTATGGGGATTTTTAGAGATACATAAATTGCAATAATGTAATGCCCTGTTTTCCAGTTTCTTTGTTATGTTAAAAACTTCAAGACTAAAGATGTAAATACGGACAGCTAGAGGGATTAAAAAGGGATTAATCGATTGACCTAATACTCCCCTTGATCGTTAGCTGCCCCCTCTCATCTCCTTCATTCTGTTTTTTGTGACCCGAGGGAGCAAGAGAGAGGGTGAATGAGAAGAGCAAGAAAAACCTAAAGTTTCATCGAATTCTTGAAAGTTCACATGAAAGGGGTGGAGGCTCGGGTTGTTAACATCATAAAGCAGCCGAGGGGGATCGACCGTTATCATTTTAGTTGCCAAAGTTTTGGTTTTGGTGCATCATCAAAGAAGGTAAGAACATTACGTTAAAGTTCGCATGTTGATGACAGGTTTAGGTGTTAGATGATGTTATTTGAAGAATCTAATGTGTTTCAACGTAAAAAGTTAGAACATTAACTAGTTATGATCGTAAGTAAGAAGAGCAGCCGCTGCTTGGGTTTCTGCAAAGAAGGTAAACTTTCACCTACTCTAAATACACACAAATAAACTTTCGCACGAAAAATGTAGTTACATATGAATTTGAGTTGCACACGAAGCTTTGGATGAAAGTGGCACTTTCGCACGAAAGTGGGATACATGAAAGTCTTGACTTTCGCATGCAAGTCTATGCACAAGTTAGAATTCTCATGTCACCCTAAGTTACATGAAAGTTGATCCATTTCACTTATGACTTGTAGGTTATTAAGTAATTCGAGGGGGTTACAAGGGTCAAGATCTTCTGGTTTACTGCACCCAAAAGTCATATTCCTCAGGTGAGTTCTATGACTCCAATCTTATCATTTTTTAGGTGGCTTGCATGTTTAAACATGATTTTACTAATTGAAAAGTAAGCTATGAAGAATGTGATTATATATGATATATTGACAATGCAAGATTTAAGTGAGGTTGTTTCTTCAAACGAATGTATTTGTTTACAACTGTCAAGCAAAAGTAATGTTTTTTATTAAGTTCTAGCCATATAGGCATGATGTGGTTTCTCTAATTCCATCGATGGAGGAGGGGGCTGCCAGAGGATGTAGAAGAAGTGATGGCTAGATTAAACCTAGGGATGTAAACGAGTCGAGCCAAGTCGAGCCCGAGCTCGGCTCGTTTTGGTTTTAGAAAGCTCGAGCTTGGCTCGTTTTGGTTTTAGAAAGCTCGAGCTCGGCTCGTTTGTAGTTTTATTTCTAAAGCTCGAGTTGGGCTCGTTAGAAAATTTTCAAGCTCGAGCTTGGCTCGGGATCGTCTCGTTTATTGTTAAATTATTCAATTTTTATTTTTCTATAATTACTTTTATATTTATTTTTAATCATACTTTTTATATATAACATAATATATATCATTTAATTATTTTTATCATAAGAATATATATATAACACTATGATTTTATGTATATAACATATATTTAATATGTAAATAAATTTATATAAACAAAAAGCTCGTTTAGGCTCGCGAGCTGGCTCGAGCTTGAAATCTGAAGCTCGGGCTCGAGCTTGTTTAAGCTTGGCTCGATTCGAGCTTTTTTAAGCTGATCCCGAGTAGTTTGCGAGCCGGCTTGGCTCGTTTATAGCCTAATTAAACCCACGTAATGTTATTTTGATTTCTAGTTTACATTTATCACCTTGAAGTTATAGTTTTTTTTAAAGCTTGCCCTAAATTTTTTCTAATTTGTTTTCGTTTTTGGTTTCTTAAGTTTTTATTTCTTGTACACAATACGTAGTTAATTGTACATTGAGGGTATCAACGATCTTTTGCTTGTTTAGGTTGAATTTATAGCTTTTAGGTTATTGTATGTATATTTTGTGTTTTTTACCTTGTTACGTTGCGCCTAGCGTACGAAAAACGATGCGCTTCTGCGCTTTGCGCCTTGGCTTAGGACCCTATTGCCTTAGTCATGGGCAATAAGAGTCCTACTTTATGGTGTTGTGGAAGGTAATACAATACCACACTTGGGATGTAACGTGTTGGTAGGCAAAAAGGAAAGAAGTCTCATGATGGTTATTATGGCTTTGTGTTTAGTCTGTCATGAACAATAAGAAACAAAGCCTAGACTATTATGATGATGTGGGTTCATATTTTAAGATGTTTTATGTTTCTTGTCTTATTTCAAGTGATGTTATGATGCTAATATGTCTTTATAAACTAAAATACTCAGAGTCTGTTAATATCTAAAACTAGAACTTACTGTGCGTAGCTGACTTTAATTATGCATGTTGGATTGAACCATGTATAGTTAGATGACATGATGGAATTCTTGGGTAAAATGTTACCTAGTACTTTAAGAGTGGCATTCCATTTACAAAGTAATCGTTTAAATGATTGGTTTCTAATTTTTGGACGCATTTGATAAGTGAGAGTTTCTAAAAGATTTTGTTGCATTGATTTAATGAATTGTAGTTTAAGAACTATCTATGCTTATGATTTATCTATAGTGGGACCTTCGGGATATGGGTCTTACATGTTTGTATCGGATTTATAGTTTAAGAGATTTAAGTGTTATTTAATGTCTAGACTTAAGCTAAGAATAGGAAAAGAGAAGGATGCTAATATGAGTAGCTCAGCACCATGAGTTTATAGTTAAGAGGTAAGTTCTATGTTACTTTAGATCTAGACTAGTAACTAAAGTAGAAATACGAGTGTGGATGTTGATGTTGCTCATAATTAGAAATGCTTAGAACATGAACCATGAGGTAAGTAGGTAATTAAAACTTATCATTGTTATTAAAAAATTATTATACCATGATCTGAACAATTACCTATAATGATCATGTTGATCTCCGTCTCTTATAATGCTTAGAACATGAACCATGAGGTAAGTAGGTAATTAAAACTTATCATTGTTATTAAAAAATTATTATACCATGATCTGAACAATTACCTATAATGATCATGCTGATCTCCGTCTCTTATCGTAGATAATAAAAAAATGACTAATAGAAACGGAGGACGAAATGGTAGTCGCCGCCACAGGCCACCGGCTAATTGAAGTAATGTTAGGTCTAGTGTCTATAGGACTAGATCAATTTTGTATAGGCTTAGTACTTGAAAATCAAGTCTTGTAATTAACATTTGTAACTGTCAAAATATATATGTATATATGTGATTTGAATCTATAGGTTAACCCCTATATGTATGTGTGTTGATTTATGCTTTGACAGGATAAACAATATTCTTGGGATGGATTTCATAGAATTGACCAAGTGTAGGAAACATATACGGATGAACAATTTTGTTAATCCGTAGATATGTTTCATACAAAACCAAATGACCAAGTGTAAGCTCCTGCGGATGATAGAGTTCCATGGAAG